>RXON01000910.1:0-55764 GCA_009667805.1 Leptobrachium leishanense | reverse complement strand
TTCTATGTGACAGACGGTGAGTGATGGCAGCGGCGCTGTGTGTGTGTTCTATGTGACAGACGGTGAGTGATGGCAGCGGCGCTGTGTGTGTGTGTGTTCTATGTGACAGACGGTGAGTGATGGCAGCGGCGCTGTGTGTGTGTTCTATGTGACAGACGGTGAGTGATGGCAGCGGCGCTGTGTGTGTGTTCTATGTGACAGACGGTGAGTGATGGCAGCGGCGCTGTGTGTGTGTGTTCTATATGTGACAGACGGTGATTGAGCAGCCTGTGGTTGTTGTGGTGTTCTATGTGACAGACGGTGAGTGATGGGCGCGGCGCTGTTGTGTGTGTGTGTCTCTATGTGACAGACGGTGAGTGATGGCAGCGGCGCTGTGTGTGTGTTCTATGTGACAGACGGTGAGTGATGGCAGCGGCGCTGGTGTGTGTGTGTGTGTGTTCTATGTGACAGACGGTGAGTGATGGCAGCGGCGCTGTGTGTGTGTGTGTGTTCTATGTGACAGACGGTGAGTGATGGCAGCGGCGCTGTGTGTTGTTCTATGTGACAGACGGTGTGAGTGATGGCAGCGGCGCTGTGTGTGCTGTGTGTTCTATGTGACAGACGGTGAGTGATGGCAGCGGCGCTGTGTGTTTATGTGACAGGCGGTGAGTGATGGCAGCGGCGCTGTGGTGTGTGTGTTCTATGTGACAGGCGGTGAGTGATGGCAGCGGCGCTGTGTGTGTTCTATGTGACAGAACGGTGAGTGATGGCAGCGCGCGTGTGTGTGTGTTCTATGTGACAGACGGTGAGTGATGGCAGCGTGCTGTGTGTGTGTGTGTTCTATTGTGACAGACGGTGAGTGATGGCAGCGGCGCTGGTGTGTGTGTGTGTTCTATGTGACAGACGGTGAGTGATGGCAGCGCGCTTGTGTGTGTGTGTGTTCTATGTGACAGGCGGTGAGTGATGGCAGCGGCGCTGTGTGTGTGTGTGTTCTATGTGACAGACGGTGAGTGATGGCAGCGGCGCTGTGTGTGTGTGTGTTCTATGTGACAGACGGTGAGTGATGGCAGCGGCGCTGTGTGTGTGTGTTCTATGGTGACAGCCGGGGAGTGATGGCAGCGGCGTGTGTGTGTGTTCTATGTGACAGACGGTGAGTGATGGCAGCGGCGCTGTGTGTGTGTGTGTTCTATGTGACAGACGGTGAGTGGCAGCGCGCTGTGTGTGTGTGTGTTCTATGTGACAGGCGGTGAGTGATGGCAGCGGCGCTGTGTGTGTGTGTGTGTTCTATGTGACAGACGGTGAGTGATGGCAGCGGTGCGCTGTGGTGTGTTCTATGTGACAGACGGTGAGTGATGGCAGCGGCGCTGTGTGTGTGTGTGTGTTCTATGTGACAGGCGGTGAGTGATGGCAGCGGCGCTGTGTGTGTGTGTGTGTTCTATGTGACAGACGGTGAGTGATGGCAGCGGCGCTGTGTGTGTGTGTTCTATGTGACAGACGGTGAGTGATGGCAGCGGCGCTGTGTGTGTGTTCTATGTGACAGACGGTGAGTGATGGCAGCGGCGCTGTGTGTGTGTGTGTTCTATGTGACAGACGGTGAGTGATGGCAGCGGCGCTGTGTGTGTGTGTTCGTATGTGACATGACGGTGGTTGTGATGGCTATGCGGCGCTGTTGTGTGCGTGTGTGTTCTATGTGACAGGCGGTGAGTGATGGCAGCGGCGCTGTGTGTGTGTTGTGTGTGTGTTCTATGTGACAGACGGTGAGTGATGGCAGCGGCGCTGTGTGTGTGTGTGTGTGTTCTATGTGACAGACGGTGAGTGATGGCAGCGGCGCTGTGTGTGTGTGTTCTATGTGACAGACGGTGAGTGATGGCAGCGGCGCTGTGTGTGTGTGTGTTCTATGTGACAGACGGTGAGTGATGGCAGCGGCGCTGTGTGTGTGTGTTCTATGTGACAGACGGTGAGTGATGGCAGCGGCGCTGTGTGTGTGTGTTCTATGTGACAGGCGGTGAGTGATGGCAGCGGCGCTGTGTGGTGTGTGTGTGTTGATGTGCAGGCGGTGAGTGATGGCAGCGGCGCTGTGTGTGTGTGTTCTATGTGACAGAGACGGTGAGTGATGGCAGCGGTGCTGTGTTGTGTGTGTGTCTATGTGCTATGTGTGTGACAGGCGGGAGTGAGTGATGGCAGCGGTGTGTGTTTCTGCTTGTGGGTGAGGGTTCGTGGGTGTGTTGTGTGTATGTGACAGCGCGGTGAGTTGATTGCCAGTGTGGTGGTCTGTGTGTGTGTGTGTGTGTGTGTTCTATGTGACAGGCGGTGAGTGATGGCAGCGGCGCTGTGTGTGTGTTCTATGTGACAGGCGGTGAGTGATGGCAGCGGCGCTGTGTGTGTGTGTGTTCTATGTGACAGGCGGTGAGTGATGGCAGCGGCGCTGGTGTGTGTGTGTGTTCTATGTGACAGGCGGTGAGTGATGGCAGCGGCGCTGTGTGTGTGTTCTATGTGACAGGCGGTGAGTGATGGCAGCGGCGCTGTGTGTGTGTGTGTGTGTGTGTTCTATGTGACAGGCGGTGAGTGATGGCAGCGGCGCTGTGTGTGTGTGGTGTTCTATGTGACAGACGGTGAGTGATGGCAGCGGCGCTGTGTGTGTGTGGTGTTCTATGTGACAGGCGGTGGAGTGCAGCGGGCTGTGTGTGTGTGTGTTCTATGTGACAGACGTGACGGATGAGTGGATGGCAGCGGCGCTGTGTGTGTGTGTGTTCTATGTGACAGGCGGTGAGTGATGGCAGCGGCGCTGTGTGTGTGTTCTATGTGACAGGCGGTGAGTGATGGCAGCGGCGCTGTGTGTGTGTGTGTTCTATGTGACAGGCGGTGAGTGATGGCAGCGGCGCTGTGTGTGTGTGTGTTCTATGTGACAGGCGGTGAGTGATGGCAGCGGCGCTGTGTGTGTGTTCTATGTGACCAGGCGGTGAGTGATGGCAGCGGCGCTGTGTGTGTGTGTGTTCTATGTGACAGACGGTGAGTGATGGCAGCGGCGCTGTGTGTGTGTGTGTTCTATGTGACAGGCGGTGAGTGATGGCAGCGGCGCTGTGTGTGTGTGTGTTCTATGTGACAGGCGGTGAGTGATGGCAGCGGCGCTGTGTGTGTGTTCTATGTGACAGGCGGTGAGTGATGGCAGCGGCGCTGTGTGTGTGTGTGTGTGTGTGTTCTATGTGACAGACGGTGAGTGATGGCAGCGGCGCTGTGTGTGTGTGTGTGTTCTATGTGACAGACGGTGAGTGATGGCAGCGGCGCTGTGTGTGTGTGTGTCTATGTGACAGGCGGTGAGTGATGGCAGCGGCGCTGTGTGTGTGTGTGTTCTATGTGACAGGCGGTGAGTGATGGCAGCGGCGCTGTGTGTGTGTTCTATGTGACAGGCGGTGAGTGATGGCAGCGGCGCTGTGTGTGTGTGTGTGTGTGTTCTATGTGACAGACGGTGAGTGATGGCAGCGGCGCTGTGTGTGTGTGTGTGTGTGTGTTCTATGTGACAGACGGTGAGTGATGGCAGCGGCGCTGTGTGTGTGTGTTCTATGTGACAGACGGTGAGTGATGGCAGCGGCGCTGTGTGTGTTCTATGTGACAGGCGGTGAGTGATGGCAGCGGCGCTGTGTGTGTGTGTGTTCTATGTGACAGACGGTGAGTGATGGCAGCGGCGCTGTGTGTGTGTGTTCTATGTGACAGGCGTGAGTGATGGCAGCGGCGCTGTGTGTGTGTGTGTTCTATGTGACAGGCGGTGAGTGATGGCAGCGGCGCTGTGTGTGTGTGTGTTCTATGTGACAGACGGTGAGTGATGGCAGCGGCGCTGTGTGTGTGTGTGTTCTATGTGACAGACGGTGAGTGATGGCAGCGGCGCTGTGTGTGTGTGTGTTCTATGTGACAGACGGTGAGTGATGGCAGCGGCGCTGTGTGTGTGTGTGTTCTATGTGACAGACGGTGAGTGATGGCAGCGGCGCTGTGTGTGTGTGTGTTCTATGTGACAGACGGTGAGTGATGGCAGCGGCGCTGTGTGTGTGTGTGTTCTATGTGACAGGCGGTGAGTGATGGCAGCGGCGCTGTACGCGCGTTCTGAGAACATAACATGGATTTATAGAGAAGATTCACTTGGTCACATTTGGATTCATTGGAAAAGCCAGACTCTGACCCGTCCAATCACATCTCACCTGACCATGTGGGGGGTAAAGAATGGAGATACGGGGGTCAAAATATTAACCCTTACCTGGAAGACACTGGAAAATCAAGCAACTCACTTCCTGTTTTGGCAAATCGAATGAATACTGCAGAGCTCCAAACACAAGAGTCACAAGAATAACATGAACATGTCCCCGGAAGGGAAAGTAAATGTAAAAAAAAAAGCTCGTTTCCTGTATGTTCTAATGGAGACAAAAGACTTGTAGCTTCGCTCTTGTGTTTGGAACTCTCTTTTGGTCACATGCCCTTGAAATTTATGAAGAGGCTGAATTCCCTGAATACAAACAGGTCTATTCAGAGAAAGGTGAAACCTAGGAGAACTGGCCGGAGAAGAGAACAATCTAGACCAAATAGCCGATTTGGGAAGTGAGTTTGTCTCTTTATAAGATCAATGGAAATAAGAAAGGCTCCGGAAACATGGCTCCTGCTGAACTAACCCATTGCAGAGCGCTGTCTCCTGTGTTTAGGGCTCTACCTGTAGATGCAGGTTTTTTCATGAAAGTGTTTAAATGAGATGACGTTTGTAATGTCTCACACATTCTCCTCTAATGATGGCGTTTCCTTGGTTTAAGCCTCTCGGGGTTTTGGTGACACTAGGAGGATTATGGGAGATGTGTCTCTTGCTCCTCCACAGGCTCTGTGTTTAGCGCTCTCTGATACACAGGGCGGGGGAGGGGGGTTTCCTGTATTTGGGCAGACACACAGAGGACGGCGGCCGCCGCGCTCTGCTTCCATCAGAAAAGGTAGGTTTTATGGTTGTTTGCGGCGCGTCTCACTGCGAGCCTAATGTTTAACTCGTATGTGGTCTCTTTCTTTGTACAGCGCTACGGAATGTGTCAGCGCTTTATGAATACGTGTAACTGTGAGCGGAACGGTAACGTCTAAGTCTGTGCTTTTCCTCCACTGAGTTCAGCAGATAAAGCTCATTTATTTACATAGCGCCGACATACTCTGCAGCGATGTACAATACATAAGCCTAAACACAAGGTGAATAATCTTCATATACATAAAGTCAGCCTCGCGCTTTATTCCCAGCCTGTGTGCAGCCCTGCCTGATGCATAAAACATACCACCAAGCCCTGCACTTTATCGCTTTGATTCTCTGCCTGTAGCAATCTATAAACCGCAGGGCAGCACTTCTCACACACCTTTAACCCCTGGCATGCAGACGACGTGCGGGGAATGTTTTATAGGGGTTCCCCACACGTGATCCACTGGACCACGAGGGCTGTTTCTCCGAATACTCACCTCTCTCTCTCCGGGTCCTGCCCCGGCCTGAATTACTTAAAGTCACACCCCACTATTATACCCCCTCCCGGATAACGCCAGTTTCAGGCATACCTCCCCTGTGCTTTTTCTATTGGACCCATCTCCCTCCTGATCGGGAGGAGATGGAGCTGCAAGAGGCATCCCTGGAAAGGCCTCTCTTTAACCCCTTAGGTGCCAGTCCACGATCCGGCGCCAATTGGCACCGGATCGTGGCTTCTTCCAGAGGTGGCTGACAACTTGGATGTCAGCCAAACTTCTGGGCCCCTAGGGGAGATCCCAGTCAGTGGCAGCTGGAGGGGCATGTTTGGTATCGTTGGAAAGGCCAGAGCATGATGCCAAACATGACAAAATAAAAATAGAATTCTTTTTTAAAATGCAGCTCTATTGTAATGAGAGCAGTGATGCTGCACTGTTTTTGTGTTTGCTTGTTTTTGTTTTAAAAAATATATATATGTTTTTTCCCCTCAATTTTAGCTAAAATTGTGTAATTTCAGAAAAATACAGTACCCGATATACCATTTGTAATTTTTTTTAAGGAATGTGCCCCATAGTATCTATAATCACAATGGCTTGGATAATAAAATGTGGAAAAAAAATAATAATTTACATGCCGTAAATTACTAAAATCTGAATGTAAACTCACATTTCTTTTTATGGCAGGAGATGACGTATACTTTATAATCATGACATATTATGAATCTGCTGAAAATAAGGATATATAGTATGTGTGGCTCCTACAATAAAACATGACGAGCACAAAACGGTCACAACGAGCGCTGCACACAGAGGTGAAATGGCTCAGCCGTGAAGGGGTTAAAGTGATTATTTTTATTTTTTTTCCCGGTGTTCCCTTCATACGCTGCATACTTCGCCCTTCACATCTTGTGTTTCTGTATGGAACTGCTTTTACCTTCTCTGCTTCCCTTTCTATATTCTGAATCCCCACCCCCAAAATATATATAGATCTGTGTATATTACATGTCTCCTGGAAACCAGCAGGATCTGGCAGACCTATATATGTCCCATTCATCGCCATCTCTGCAGGGTTCAAACAACTCTCCTCACACACGGCCCCAGAACGAAATGGCAATGCTTCATACAGATGTCTTCTTGCTTTTTATTTGTCTCTTAGCTGACGCTGTGAAAACTGCAAGAAAAAAAAAACCAAATGTTCAAACTATGCATAAACACAGGCCTTTACACGTCTCTTCTGCAAAATGAACCTGTCTTTCCATCAGAAACCTGATAAATACAGTTACATCCCTATTATTGTCATTTATATAGCGCCAACATCATCATTGTCCATGTAAAGTGATCTAAAACACCATTTATACAAAATTATAAAACACAGAAGTAATTTACTGTGTGCGCCTCTTAGACCACATGCAGATACAGTCATGGACGAAATTGTTGGCACCCCAGACATTTTTCCAGAAAATCAAGTAACACATGTTTTGCTATACACATGTTTATTCCCTTTGTGTGTATTGGAAAAAAAGCAAATCGGACATAATGTCAAAAAACTCCAAAGATGGGCTGGACAAAATTCTTGGCACCTTTAACTTAACATTTGGTTGCACACCCTTTGTAAAAAATAACTGAAATCAGTGGCTTCCTATAACCATCAATAAGCTTCTTACACCTCTCACCCGGGATTTTGGACCACTCTTCCATTGCAAACTGCTCCAGGTCTCTCTTATTGGAAGGGCGCCTTTTCCCAACAGCAATTTTAAGATCTCTCCACTGGTGTTCATTGGGATTTAGATCTGGACTCATTGTTGGCCACTTCAGAACTCTCCAGCGCTTTGTTGCCATCCATTTCTGGGTGCTTTTTGACGTATGTTTGTGGTCATTGTCCTGCTGGAAGACCCAAGATCTCGGATGCAAACCCAGCTTTCTGACACTGCGCTCTACAGTGCGACCCAAAATCCTTTGGTAATCCTCAGATTTCATGATGCCTTGCACACATTCAAGGCACCCAGTGTCAGAGGCAGCAAAACAACCCCAAAACATCATTGAACCTCCACCATATTTCACCGTAGGTACTGTGGTCTTTTTGTTACCGGAATCCACCTGGTTCACTCGGGACGAGGCCGGACCGGACCCGAGCAAGGATTGTCTGAACACTAGTCTCTTCAGGAAAGGCAAACTTTATTGTGACGTCACAGAAGATGCTCAGACAGGATTGAATCGCAAAGACTGAGCCCCGAATTCACCCCGACAAAGGGTCTTATACCCCGAATACATAATTAGGTACATCCCAATTAGCCCATCTCCCGGTGACACTATCCCACCCCACGTGGGTTAATACCTCCCTTAGTCTAATACAAAGACATTCCATTACATTGGCCGTAAATTGGCAAACTTCATGTTAGTTTCGACAGAAAATGATTAGTTACTACATTCAGTCTGGGCCGTGCTCGCCTCCCTAGCGCCTGTACTTATTTGTTGCAGCTATCTTCTATGCTTCCCTTTGTCTCTCAGCAGGCCTCTATGACCTTGGTGTATCCATTCCTCATTCTGTCCCTTCGTGCCAGGAACAGCCAAGATCTTTCTCAAACACATTCCTAAATTTCTACGTATGGTTCAATCTAGTTTCAGCTAAAACCTACCTAGTTATTTTCAAGTGAACCAATATTCTGAACAAGATGGCCGCCTGGCTTATAATGGCGGCTAGCTTCCAGCCTGATTCCACTTCATTTTCTTTGTAGGCCTCATTCCGTTTTCAGTTAACAGTAGAATGATGTGCTTTTGCCAAAAAGCTCTATCTTGGTCTCATCTGTCCACAAGACGTTTTCCCAGAAGGATTTTGGCTTACTCAAGTACATTTTGGCAAACTGTAGTCTTGCTTTTTTTTATGTCTCTGTGTCAGCAGTGGGGTCCTCCTGGGTCTCCTGCCATAGCGTTTCATTTCATTTAAATGTCGACGGATAGTTTGCGCTACCACTGATGCTCCCTGAGCCTGCAGGACCGCTTGAATTTCTTTGGAACTTGTTTGGGGCTGCTTATTCACCATCCGGACTATCCTGCGTTGCAACCTTTCATCAATTTTTCTCTTCCGTCCACCCACAGAGAGATTAGCTACAGTGCCATGGGTTGCAAACTTCTTGATAATGTTGCGCACTGTGGACAAAGGCAAATCTAGATCTCTGGAGATGGACTTGTAACCTTGAGATTGTTGATATTTTTCCACAATTTTGGTTCTCAAGTCCTCAGACCGGTCTCTTCACCTCTTTCTGTTGTCCATGCTTAGTGTGGCACACACAGACACACAATGCAAAGACTAACAGGGTTATCCAAAGAGATTCGAAAAGTCACCGCACGTTCGGTGACTTTTCGTTCTCTTCAATTCGGTTCATTTTGCCGATCCCATTTCGGTGACCCTGCGGTGTATTCAGCAAGCACCACAGGGTCCCCGAATTGCAGGGAAAAGCTGCCGCAAACCTGACGAAAACTAACCGAATGCACGCTGAAAACAAGCAAAAACATCTGGATTAACCTTTGAAGAAGCCGAACAGGAGCCGAACATGAGCCGAATCACACAGAGCCGAAGCAGCTGTGATGTAGAGGAGGCAGTGAATAAATTAGAAAAACCATTTGTATGAATCTGGGAAAAAGAAACGCTGTTTGCAAAGAAATACTGAGCGAAAATGTCTGAAATTTTCACAGGAGGTCCAGGGAATGATAATAAAGAGGGCTGTTACAAAAAAAATAAGTAAACTGAAAAAAAAAAAAAAAAAAAAATCGGACTTTTAAAAAAAAAAAAAAAAAATCTGAAAAATGCTTAAAGTATCCTAAAAAATCTATAAATAAAGAGACTCTTTGCTGCAGACTTTTATAATGAACGGTTTATTAGATATTGAATTAAAACGGGAATATTTTTAACATTGAAGCCTATGGGATTCTCCTGAATTAATTTGCCGAATTAAACCACCGAATGGCAGGGCATTAGGGGAACCTTTCACTGCTGGTTTGTGTTCTCTGAATAGCCGAAGCAGTGCTTCTCTATGGGGATTTCACTGCCTCGAACAGGCACCGAACAGGCACGTATGTTTAGGCAATTCGCCAGGATTTGGCGAATTGCCTGCTCTCTGGATAGCCGAATGGCCAGGAAAGGTAACGAACGCTGATTTTCAGCGTTCGGTTACCTTTCTCAAGCAATTCGGATCTCTTTGGATAACCCTGTCAGTGAACTTCTCTCCTTTTTATCTGCTTTCAGGTGTGATTTTTTTTTTTTTATATATATATATTGCCCACACCTGATACTTGCCCCAGGTGAGTTTACAGGAGCATCACATGCTTGAAACAATCTTCTTTATCCACAATTTTGAAAGGGTGCCAAGAATTTTGTCCAGCCCAATTTGCTTTTTTTCCTCCCTTTTTTTTGTTTTGTTCCAATACACACAAAGGGAATAAACATGTGTTACTGCATTACTTTTCTGTGAGAAATACTTGATTTTCTAGAAAAATGTCTGGGGTGCCAACAATTTCGGCCATGACTAAGTCCTTTTGAGGAGTTCTGCAACACCCTGAACTCTCTTTCCACCAGCAGCTTTGAAACCAGGAAGTGCTGGCTCTCACATCTCTAAAAAAATAACATTTCCCTTGACAGTTACACCATGTAGACGTGTTCCTGAATGAACGTCTCACGTGTTCATGTGATTTATCCCAATAGATCAATCTGTATCGGCTGAATCTCACACTCCGGCTTCTTCACCTGATACTGGACCTGAACGTAAAACCAAGAATGAGGAAAAGACTCTGAACAGGGAAACACCAGCACGAGCTGAATCTGCAGCCACCACAGAGCGAGAATCTCTGACCAGCGAGGACAGACACGTCCCGGAGAAAGAGATTTATCCAACCGCAGAACCCACAGAATATTCACCCCCTGATATGAAGGAGGAACCGACCTCGTGTGACGCAGGAAACCCCACAGACACCGACATGTATAAACCCCCAAATCACCCAGAATATTCACCCCCTGATATGAAGGAGGAACCGACCTCGTGTGACGCAGGAAACCCCACAGACACCGACATGTATAAACCCCCAAATCATCCAGAATATTCACCCCCTGATATGAAGGAGGAACCGACCTCGTGTGACGCAGGAAACCCCACAGACACCGACATGTATAAACCCCCAAATCATCCAGAATATTCACCCCCTGATATGAAGGAGGAACCGGCCTCGTGTGATGCAGGAAACCCCACAGACACCGACATGTATAACCCCCAAATCATCCAGAATATTCACCCCCTGATATGAAGGAGGAACCGACCTCGTGTGACGCAGGAAACCCCACAGACACCGACATGTATAAACCCCCAAATCATCCAGAATATTCACCCCCTGATATGAAGGAGGAACCGACCTCGTGTAACGCAGGGAACCCCACAGACACCGACATGTATAAACCCCCAAATCATCCAGAATATTCACCCCCTGATATGAAGGAGGAACCGACCTCGTGTGACGCAGGAAACTCCAGACACCGACATGTATAAACCCCCAAATCACCCAGAATATTCACCCCCTGATATGAAGGAGGAACCGGCCTCGTGTGACACAGGAAACCCCACAGACCCCGACATGTATAAACCCCCAAATCATCCAGAATATTCACCCCCTGATATGAAGGAGGAACCGGCCTCGTGTGACGCAGGAAACCCCACAGACACCGACATGTATAAACCCCCAAATCATCCAGAATATTCACCCCCTGATATGAAGGAGGAACCGGCCTCGTGTGACGCAGGAAACCCCACAGACACCGACATGTATAAACCCCCAAATCATCCAGAATATTCACCCCCTGATATTAAGGAAGAACCGGATTCGTGTGAAGAAAGTCTCGGAGACACCATGTATAAACCCCCAGATCACGCACAGCCACAATATGTATCTATTGTCATTAAGAAGGAATCACCCACATATGAAGGGGAAAATCTCATGGACTCTGACATGTATGAACCTCCAGAACATGCTCAGACTGAATATAGCGCTGATAAGTCTGACCTTGTGATACATGAAACAAATGGCAGAGAAAAAATCTTTTCTTCTTGGGGAAAGAAATCTACTCGCAAGCCCACCCTTCCGCACCCACATGTTCACACTGAAGAACCATTCTCATGCCCTGAATGTTTGGAACACTGTACAGACCATATTGCTCTTAAAAAGCATCAGAAGACTCCGTCAGAATTGGGGAAATATTTTACCATACCATCGCATGTTGCAAAACACCAAATGCTTCAAACTAGAGAGAAACCATATAAATGCAGCGAATGTGGGAAATGTTTTACTCAAGCCTCATATCTTACAAGACATAAAAAGGTTCACACGGGAGAAAAACCATTTAAATGCCCTGAATGTGGGAAATGTTTTGCTCGGACCACATCTCTTACATCACATACAAGGATTCATACCGGAGAAAAACCATTTATGTGCCGTGATTGTGGGAAATACTTTAATCATGCTTCCAATCTTGCAACACATAAAAATATTCACAGAGACAAGCCATTTAAATGCTCTGAATGTGGGAAAAGTTTTACTGCAAACTCACAACTTGCAGAACATAAACATATTCACACAGGAACAAAACCTTTTAAATGCAGTGAATGTGGGAAATGTTTCGCCCAATCCTCATATGTTGCAATACATAGAAGAATTCACACAAGGGAAAAAACGTTTAAATGCTCTGAATGCGGGAAATGCTTCACTCAGGCCTCGGCTCTTGCAGCACATAAAATTATTCACAAAGGAGAAAAAACATTTAAATGCCCTGAATGTGGGAAATGTTTTATCCGCGCCGCATCTCTTGCAAAACATAAAATTACTCACACAGGAAAGAAAAAACTTTAAATGCCTTGAATGTGGGAAATGTTTTACCTGCGCCTCATCTCTTACAGCACATAATACATTTCATGGAATTGTGATAGCAATGCATCCTCTCGTGCAAGACATAGAATGCTCCAACCAGGAGAAACATCATTTAATTGTACTGAATGTTGGAAGTTCTTACGGGAAGCAAGTATGCGGTTTGTCCCTTATCCGTCGTATCCACCTTCCTCCTCTAGTCCCTGGATTCTTCTCACAGCAGGCAGCACTGAATTAATGGCAGCTCGTTTCCCCCCAAATAAAGCAGATGACACTGATCAGATTGGGTTAAGCGGGCTGTCTGTCCATTCCAGGAGGCCTCCTTTTATTTGCTACATAATCCGATATTAAGATTTAATCCCATTATCAAACTCAGCCCACCCAGACATCCCGTCACCGCAGTCAAATATGCTCCCCATCATGTCTACCCAGACTAGGGATGAGCGTTCGATTCGAAAGTGAGTTCGAATCGAACATCGGCCGTTCCAGTGATCGGCGAACGCTGAAAATTATGGGATGTTCGCAGTTTGTTCGACCGCGGACATTCCATAATAAAAAATGCGTCCACAGGTCTCCTCCTAAATGTACTGGCGGCTGCCGGTACATTTAGGAGACCTGTGGCTGCGGCCCCCATATCTCCACTGTCCTGCAGCTGTCCCGGCCTCATGTTCCCTGGTCCATCAGCTACTCCGGTCCGTCTGGCCGCGGCTCCTCTCTGCCCCACGTCTTCATGCTGAATGATCTGATTGGGCAAAGTCCTGCACCTGACCTGGACTTTGCCCAATCAGGGCTCTAATTCATGAAGACGTGGGGCAGAGAGGAGCCGCGGCCAGATGGACCGGAGGAGCTGATGGACCAGGGAACATGAGGCCGGGACAGCTGCAGGACAGTGGAGATACGGAGGCCGCAGCCACAGGTCTCCTAAATGTACCGGCAGCCGCCAGTACATTTAGGAGACCTGTGGACGCATTTTTTATTATGGAATGTCCGCGGTCGAACAAAACTGCGAACATCCCATAATTTTCAGCGTTCGCCGAACACTGGAACGGCCGATGTTCGAATCGAACGCTCATCCCTAGTCTGGGTAGACATGATGGGGAGCATATTTGACTGCGGTGACGGGATGTCTGGGTGGGCTGAGTTTGATAATCCGACTTTGCCCAATCAGAGCTCAGCATGAAGATAAGCTTTAACCTATCAGAGCTTGGGGGCCAAACAATCAATGGGGCCGAACACGCAAAATGTGTTCACAGTTCTCCTAAATGTACCGGCGGCTGCCGGTACATTTAGGAGACCTGTGGCTGCGGCCCCCGTAACTCACCTGTCCTGCAGCTGTCCTGGCCTCGTGTTCCCTGTTCCATCAGCTCCTCTGGTCCGTCTGGCCGCGGCTCCTCTCTGGTCCGTCTGGCCTGGACTTTGCCCAATCAGAGCTCAGCATGAAGATGAGGCATGGTGCAGAGCTTTAACCAAGCTCTGATTGGTTAAAGCTTATCTTCATGCTGAGCTCTGATTGGGCAAAGTCCAGGTCAGGTGGGGCAGAGAGGAGCCGCGGCCAGACAGACCGGAGGAGCTGATGGACCGGGGAACACGAGGCCAGGACAGCTGCAGGACAGGTGAGTTACGGGGGCCGCAGCCACAGGTCTCCTAATTGTACCGGCAGCTGCCGTTACATTTTAGGAGAACTGTGAACACATTTTGATGTGTTCGGCCCCCATTGATTAACATGGTGTTCGAGTTCGTATTCAGCCGTTCGTCTGTTCGGATACGAACCGAACACAGGGGTGTTTGGCTCATCCCTAACCCAGACATCCCGGCACCACATTCAACTATGCTCCCCATCAAGTCCACCCAGCACAGTCACAGCAGTCATACAGAGAAAGTGTCCTAGTTAGGGGGATCTGAGGGGAGCAGTGGCAACTCTGGTGGACCATCACATAGTACATGCAAAAGACAAATGCCACAATCTCCACCAGAAGGGAGCCCAGACCAGAAAGACCTCACGAGATCACCACTGAGGGGACGCCGCAAGTCCCATAGACAAGTGAAAACAAAGGAAGGTGGGATCTTCAAATGAGGAGCAAAAACATTTATTCGGGTACAGCAGACCTCAAGACAATACCTACATAGTACATGTCTTGGTGGTAGTTAGGGTTACAAAAGCACCCATATCCATGTACTGGGATCCGAGTGGCAGAGTCTTAAAGTGTAGCGATTCTTTCCATGGGTCTCAGCCGTCCAGCAATTCCATGAAATCTCACCTGAGACCTGGTCAGGAGAAGGGGGAAAATGTGAGGATCTGAACATTAAAACATATTATGGGGATTTTAGTTTTTTTGTGTAGGGGAAGCAGCAGGGGCTACTAAAAACACAGGACAGTTCTGAGCACAGGGTCCCGTGACATCGCCCCCCCCCCTCTGAAGAAGACAATCTGGGGCTGCCCAGACGGGTAAGTCTTAGATTGGCTGGGACTGCAGTCGAATGTTACTTTTATACATCCACTTGCCTGGACAGTCCATTGGCTTTATGGTTATCCTTCCCAGGCTAATGCTGAATGGTAAAATTTGATGTTTGGAGAACCAGGCTCCATTGTATTAGCCTTCCGTTGTTCCCAGCTACTCTGTCCAGCCAAACCAGGGGATTGTGGTCTGTCAACACAGTGAATTCTCATCCATTCAGATGTAGCGCTGTTTTAAAACCCTGTTGCTGTAATGTTCTGTTTTGGCCAGCAGAGGGAGACAAGCGCATGTAACTGGATGTAATACTGGACAATGGGACTACGTTTTCCAGCATGCTTTGGGGCAGAGAGAGGAAGTGGGTGGGGACGGAAGGGAGGACATCCGCAGCCTCGTGGAAGGAGAGCCAGTGTGAGCCGAGGAGTGAGACACACGTGAGACTGAGCGATTGTAACCAGGCCGGAGAGCAGGCGCTGCCTTGCCGACGCTGGGGATCGATATAGTGACTTGCCAGAGACCCAGTAATCCACTGCTGAGAGGTTTTACACAGGCAAAGAGTTGCAGATTGGACCCCGAGTTAGGAGACCACGATGATCCACTGGGAGTGCAGGCGGTAAGCTGTGAATCTTGTTGTAACGATGAACAAGCGAGAGAAGCGGATCCGGTGACACAGAGTCCCAGCACAATTCAGTGGAGAGACATCCTGATCGGGCAGCGGAACAGATTGTCTGGCGGATGGGTGAGAGGCCTCCTAGGCCACAGTTAAAGTTTAAAGAAGCACGCTGCAGCACTGCTAAAATCTACAGGGCCCCAACGTGACTAGTCGAAGATTTATTAAATACATTCACTGGCCAGTTAAAATATAGTACCCGGGTACCTGAGCTCACACACACACACTTCTTGGGACATAACCTGCGGGGTTAAACTTTCTTTTACCGCTGCGCGTTTCACGCAATACGAAATCCTGTTTCCATATACCGTGCTTACTTTATCTATGCTGCTTTATTGAGACCAGTAAAGTATATATGATTTATAAAATCCACAACAGTGCTGGTGTATATTTATTCCCTAGTGCGGAGAGACTAACCCGAGGTTAAATTCAGCGGCTCCTCCGGGAGTGAGCGCTACACAGATATGGTTGGAACCTCGTGAGAGCCCAGACAAGGGTTAGATGCTCCTTTCAATGGCTGCATATCCCACCTTCCAATGTAATGGTTTGCGGCTCTGGTAGGTCACCGAATGCTCCTCTCCTTCCTCGTTCACCTGACTTAGGGCGGCTCCAAGGCCGTTCATAGAAGCATCTGTGTGGATCAAGAAGCGTTGGTTATAGTTGGAAGCTGCTAGCACTGGTGTGCCTCCTACATCTCACAGATTGTAAGTTCCCTTGGGAACAGGGTCCCTCTGAATCCAATCGTATCATCCATGTGTGGTATTACAATGTATTAACCCCTTGTACACTGATCTTGTAAAGCGCTGCTGAATATGTGGCGTTACATAAAGGATGATAATAATGGGTTTCGCCTGATTAAACCTGTCGAATGAAACCACTGAACATCAGGGCATTTCACTGACATTTCTCTGCTGTTCAGTGTCTGTGAATAAATTAACCATTGCTTCTCTATGGAGATTTCACTGCTGTCGAACAGCACCATATGTCGGAGGCAATTCGCCAATATTTGGCGAACTGCCAACTTTTTGAATAGCCGAATGGTCACAAAATTGCACCATATGGGTAAGTTCACGGTGCAGTTTCGGGGCCACAGACTGAGACACGTGGACCAGATCACGTTCTCCAGCTTTTCGCATCACTTGGTGCCACAGCCGAACGTACAAAGGGTTCAGGACTCATTGTGTAATTACGGCGGAAGCTGATAAATGGCCAGATCTGAGGGTGGGAATGAGTGATGGATCATGCATTACACTCAAAATGTGCCCTATCTTTACCACCTTTCATGGTTTCAGTAAATGAGTCAGGTTTTCCTTACGGGAAACGACCGACACAACCTTCAATTAATCAGGAATATCCCAGAAACAGGTGCCGCGTAAATATTCCACACAATGAGGTGACCAGACAATCAGGGTTATTCAAAGCGATCTGAATGGCTGCAGAAAGGTAACAGAGCAGTGAAAATCAGCGTTCGGTTGCCTTTCCTGGCCATTCGGCTATCCAGAGAGCAGGCAATTCGCCAAATCCTGGCGAATTGCCTGAACCTACGGTGCCTGTTCGGTGGCAGTGAATCCCCATGAAAAAGCACTGCTTCGGCTATTCAGAGAACACAAACCAGCAGTGAAAGGTTCCCAAAATGCCCTGCCATTCAGTGGTTTCATTCGACAGGTTTATTCAGGCGAATCCCATAGGCTTCAATGTTAAAAATATTCCCATTTTAATTCAATATCTAATAAACCGTTCATTATAAAATTCTGCAGCAAAAAGTCTCTTTATTTATAGATTTTTTTAGGATATTTTAAGCATTTTTCTGGATTTTTTGTCAAACGTTTTCGTTTTCTTTTTTCTGTAACCGCCCTCTTTATTATCATTCATTGGATTTTATATGTAAATTTCAGACCTTTTCGCTCAGTCGTTTCTTTGCAAACAGCGTTTCACTTTTCAAACATTCAAGCAAATCGTTTTTTGTTTCTTTTCACTCCATTCGTCTGCGGTGTCGGGTTTTCTGGTGGCTGCTCTGCGCTCTGATCGGCTCCTATTCGGGTTTGTTCGGCGGGGTTAATCCAGATGTTTTTGCGGGTTTCGGTGTGCCTTAGCTGGGTTTTACGGTGAGTTTTCGGCGGGTTTGCGGTGACTTTTCCCTGCAATTCAGGGACCCTGTGGTGCTTGCTGAATACACTGCAGGGTCACTGAAATGGGATCGCCAAATCGTGCCGAATTCAAGAGCACGAAAAGTCACCGAACGTGCAGATTCTCTTTGAATAACCCTGAATGTGTGACGGCTTCTCTGGTGCAATTAAACAATATAGAGTTTAGTCTAGGTTTTACCCTGTATTGTTACAGTATGATCTACACACTGGAGCCTCTGACACCTGGGTAAATCCTCTCACACCTGGATAAATCCTCTCACACCTGGGTAAATCCTCTCACACCTGGATAAATCCTCTCAGACCTGGATAAATCCTCTCACACCTGGATAAATCCTCTCACACCTGGATAAATCCTCTCATACCTAGGAAATCCTCATACCAGGGTAAAGCCTCTCAGACCTGGGAAATTCTCTCAGACCTGGGAAATCGGAAAGTAGGAAAAGGGAAGTGCTCATGCCACTGTACAGAGCACTGGTGAGACCTCACTTGGAGTACTGTGTGCAGTACTGGAGACCGTATCTCCAGAAGGATATAGACATCTTAGAGAGAGTTCAGAGAAGGGCTACTAAAATGGTGTACGGCTTGAAGGAGAAAAGTTACCAGGAAAGGCTTAATGATCTTAACATGTACAGCTTGGAAAAAAGACGAGACAGAGGAGATATGATAGAAACATTTAAATACGTAAAGGGAATCCACAAGGTAGAGGAAGGGAGTATATTTAAATGGAAACAAAGTAGCAAAACAAGAGGACATAGTCTTAGATTAGAGGGGCAAAGGTTTAAAAGTAACATCAGGAAGCATTATTTTACTGAGAGGGTGGTGGATACATGGAACAGTCTTCCAGTAGAAGTGGTAGAGGCCAAAACAGTAATTGAATTTAAGCAGGCATGGGATAGGCATAAGGCTATCCTAAACAAAAGATAAATCCAGGTAAAGTATCCATGTAATTGGGCGACTAGATGGGCCGAAAGGTTCTTATCTGCTGACATTTTCTATGTTTCTATGTTTCTATATCTTCTCACACCTGGATAAAGCCTCTCACACGTGGGTAAAGCCTCTCATACTTGGATAAATCCTCTCATACCTGGGAAAAGCCTCTCACACCTGGATAACACCTCCCTGGATCAATCATCTCACACCTGGGTAAAGCCTCTCATACATGGATAAAGCCTCTCGTACCTATATAAAGCCTTCAGGTAAGTCGTTACAAGGAGTGTGACCGCCCATGGGACATGTTCTATCACAGGAGGCCGTTATTTAGTGGAACAGGGGATTTATTTGTGCTTATGGGTCTTGCTAACCGGTCAGAATTACCGCTGTTATCATAATGTATTGCTTTATTCACAGATCACTGAGAACAATCCAGAAATGATTGGTGACGCTGTTAAACAATAGGAGATTTTTGGGGATTTTCTGATTCTAATCACTTAATGATAATTTTGATCACATTATTTTATTGTGAGAATAAAGCCTCTGGTTTAATAGATACAGGTTCGAACCAGCATGAAGAAAAATATCCATTTATGAATTCTGCCCTAACATACCGATTAGTTTTATCATGCTGGGCGATAAAACTAAACAGAACAACATAAAAGAAATTGATTTGGTTTTGTTTGAGTCAATTCATTATTTTGTGGTGCTCTCCGAACCTGATCAGCAGCTCCACGGGCCCTGGAGCCCGGCGGTGCTGCTGTCCTTGGTGCTGAATAGGTGCTGCTGTCCTGTACCTAATTTCTAACTTAAAAGGCTTTCTAACCCTAATTTCTATGATTTTTTGAATATTTTTATGGCGAAATTGTTTGATTCCTAATTATTTTAAAACAACCCTTTTTTTCTTTGCCGAATGCGTTTTTTTTTCCTTCGGTCCAACTGCGTTCAGTGGCTGCTATCCTTGGTGCTGAAACATGTTTCAGCACCAAGGACAAGGGATCGCAGTTTTTTTTTCTTACCCTAATCCAAGTAATTTAAATTAATCCGCTTCACATTCTGAAATAACTCATTAAAACGAAATCGATCCAAAACGTGATTTATACTAATCTCCCATAATAACGAATTGGTTCTAAACATGAACGCAATGAAAACAAACTAAAAACCGTAACGAACCAAACCGAAACAACATTTTTAGCGTGCACATGTCTAACCAGAACTGCTTGAAAAGACAAAACAATTCTTTATCAGACGAAGCAACCGGCCGAAATGCAGCCAATCGTCACGTTTTCCCACGGCGGGTGGACTTCTGATTTCCTAAGGTAGTGGCACTTTTCATGTACAAAGCGCACAAAGCTGCTGCCATTCCTCACCTTCTCATTTCCCACTCCAGGAGCAGGTAAGTTTTTCACTTTCAGTTAAAATTGTGTATTCCTTAGAAAAATGCAGTAACAGGTTCAGGTCGTCCATGTCTGTTTATAACCAGAAAGGTTTGAATGTGAAAGTGTGGGGAAATCATTTCACTCGCTGAGAATGACAGAAATCCAAATTGAAAGGTTTTATTGTAGCATTCCGACGCGACGCTTACGCACAGTAATGACATATTGTGAAAAAACGATATATAACGTGTCTGGGTCCTACAATAAAACATGACGTCAAATAGCGTTTAAATGTGATAAGCATAAAACCATGGTGATAATGAGCTCAGCACACGGGTTTAAAATGGCTGAGCATCTCATGGTTAAACGGCAGCAGTGGCGCAGCTTCAGTTCGGCAGTGCCATTGTTTAAAGGCCCTGAAATGTATTTTTATCTGCTACTTTTTACAGCCGAGGCTTCTTTATGGGTCTTTCTCATTCATCGCCACAAGGTGGTGATTCCATCACAGGAAGCTGAAAAAACCCTCAGGAATTTTAGGAAAAATAATGAAGGAGAAAAAAAACAACACAATCTCTTAAACACTTGTCACGAGAAGCCAGTTTTCTCTCCTGAATCCCCCCCATTCTACAGCAAGGTGAAGGTATAAATCACCTGAACGATTCACTGACAAGAAGCAAGATATGAGGTAAAACATTTCCCACACTCAGCAGGCATAGAATAAGGCTTCGCTCCTCTGTGAATTCTCCAATGTACAAGCGGTTAGCAATGGCTAAATCATTTCCCACAAGCAGATCATCAGAAAGGCTGCTCTTGCGTGTGACTTCTCTGATGCGAGGAAAGATGAGAGAGACTGGTAAAACATTTCCCACACTCAGAGCAGGAATAAGGCTTCTCTCCTGTGTGAATTCTCTGATGTATAACAAGAGCTGAGCGATGGCTAAAATATTTCCCACATTCAGCACATGAAAAGGGCTTCTCTCCTGTGTGAGTTCTCTGATGTTTAACAAGAGCTGAGTTATGGCTAAAACATTTTCCACATTCAGAGCATGAATATGGTTTCTCTCCCGTGTGAGTCCTCTGATGTGTGAGCAACTGTGATTTAAATTCAAAATATCGTCCACATTCTGAACATAAAAAAGTCTTCACTCCCGTGTGAGTTCTCTGATGTGTAACTAGAGTTTCTTTAAGGTTAAAACATTTCCCACATTCAGAACATGAAAACGGCTTCTCTCCTGTCTGGGTTATCTGATGTCTAACAGAATTTGGGCACTGGCAAAGACCTGTCCCACATTCAGAACATGAAAATGGCATTTCTTGTTTGTGGGTTTTCTGATGTTTAACTAGATTTGAGCTCTGACTAAAACGTTTACCACATTCAGAACATAAAAAAGGCTTCGCCCCTAGGTGAATTCTCTGATGTTTAACAAGATTAGCTTTCTGGCTAAAACATTTCCCACATTGGGAACATGGAAAGGGTTTTTCTCCTGTGTGAGTTCTCTGATGTTCAACTAGAGTTGCTTTAAATTTAAAACATTTACCACATTCAGAACATGTAAATGGCTTCTCTCCTGGCTGGGTAATCGGATTTCTAGCATGGCTTGATCTCTTGCAAAGACACTTACCACATTCAGAACATGAAAAGGCCTTTTGTCTTATGTGAATTTTCTGATGTTTAACAAGATTTGAGCTCTGGTTAAAACATTTCCCACATTCATAACATGAAAAAGGCTTCTCTCCCTGATGAATTCTCTGATGTTTAACAAGATTTGATCTCTGGCTAAAACATTTCCCACATTCAGAACATGAAAAGGGCTGGTCTCCGGTGTGAATTCTCTGATGTGTAACAAGAGCTGAGCTATGCCTAAAGCATTTCCCACAAATGGAACATGGAAAAGGCTTCTCTCCTACATGAGCTTCTCGTTGTTGAGATTTTGGACCAGAACACTCTCCAAACTTCGTCATATTTTCATCTGTTTGTATTTCCACATCTGTAGACATATGGGATCCTACAGAACACTCATCCTTTATGGTCCTCTCTGAAGCAAACAAATCATTATCCTGTGTCCCTATTGAATTTGACTCCTTTTCTCTTCCGTCGGGATAACGTCTGCACAGGTCGTCATCTACAAGAAATGGAATTAATTACTCATTAAACAGGAGGATAGAAAGATAGACCTTTCCCTAAATCCATTGTATATGTTAACCCCTTCACTCATGTGTTTGTGCTTACACGATCAGCAGCTGGAGATCATGTTAACACCATCGGGAGCTGTACAGGGTCACTCGCACTTTGTCACCAGACTCATCTCATCTCCAAAATGTTTAACAGCTTGGACATGACATCTGGAGGTGAAAAAAAAACCATGGGAAACCCCAGAGGAAACTAGGGGCATCCAGGTCTTTTCCATATGGCCAGCAGATGGCGGCATCTGCCTATCAAAGAGCATTTCCATGGTGACAGAAATGATGGGAATTTTCCCAATAACTCCTTAAAATAAAATAATGGCTGGTTCCTCACAGGTTTTCTTTAATATTTGTCTTATTGCTAAATTGGTTTATATAAAAATCAAAACCTACATAAATGTCCATATCAATATATATTTTATAGTCCGTCTGCTTTTAATACAGAGAACAATTGCTTAATATATAAAATGCTAAAATACAATGTTTTCCCCCCTTTTTACACCCCTTAATGCAGCGCCCCAACATACAGAGTACCGTGATTACAGGTGGGAGGGTGACGGCGCAATAATGACAACATTGTAACGAGGGATACGATTAACGATTATCTTCTCTTAATTTAAAAAAATGAATAAATAATAAAATTTAAAAAAAAACAAACAAAAAAAAAAAAACGCTGAATTGTTTATTTTTTAATTCTTAAAAAGTGCCGACAAACACACAGACCCTAAGGGAGACTCCAAGAAGCACGCGGTCAGATCTGTGAGGACGTTTATTGGAGAGAAGACCTAAAGCGGTGTTTTGGTTCATTCTGCTGTTCCACGTTAATATAAAATCTCCGAGGAAGAAGAGACATCAATAAAAAACATCTGGAAAGAAAAAGGGAAATCAACTCCGCTTCCCGCTGCAGCCAGATCACGATATCACCGGAGAGAAGTATCGCTGTGCACCTCCGCGAGCTTCCAGAGACAGGAGCTAATAAAGTGGCTCCTGGACTCGATGCGGAGAAAGGGAGACGTAAACAAAATCATCTTATCACCCTCTATTACCAACAACTGGGCCCTGACTCCGATCCCCGACCCCCGACTAATCTGCTGTAATCACACTTTTGTCTCAGTATAACCTCTCTTTTTTGGCCCCCAGCAGCGGTCGAGATGACCACATTACTGAAGGTTCTGTATCTGTTGTTTCTGTTCCTCTGCTCCCATAGGAAGTCCAGGATCCCTCGTGTGACCTCATGCCGCTCCATAACAGATGGAGAACTTGGACGCTCCTAACTGTATGTGCTATGATGAAGCGGCCGATCTTTCCATGGTTTACATTCCCTCCATTGCTCCTCATTTGGTAGTCCTCAAAAGTGCATTGAGGCTCTTCCTCTAGCCCTGTACCTTTTGTGGCTTCCCATATCTCTACCATGGATGCCCCACCACAGCCCTACATTCAATTATTCTCTCCAAGTGGGGAGAACTCAGAGTCACGGGCGCTCTGCTCACCCGGCTCTTCATTGGCTCCCATACTCAGGATTCTCTTGTTGGTCTCTTCTTACTCATGGTGGATGAGAAAGGACTTTCACTGCATCATGGACAGTGTCAGTAAGTCCTCATTCACACCTCATGAGAACGATGATATGTCACCATGGAATCTCTCGCAGGATCTAGGAGAGCTATGAAAACCTACACAAAGTTACTTCTGGCTCCTCTCTGGAGGAAAATGGATAGAAGGTCCTTTCTAGATCTTACAAATGTCATTAACCCTTCATTCCTCTCTTCCTCACATTTGTGAAGCCTTCTAAGTGTAATCCTTCCAAGTGAGGCACTTAGAGATATTATAGTGAGTGATTTTGATTTCAAACAGATCTTTCCTATTCATCTTAAGGTTTTAAGTTAGGTCTGGTGAGTAAATTAGGTTAGGCTGGTGACTCAATTTTCTTACTGATTAGCACAAAGTTGAATATCAATTGGGTGCTATTTGCTAAGAGGTTAAGCTTGTCCACGACTTGCTGGGGGAGGTGTTCTTAGATGACTATATAAAGATTGGAGATATTAGCTTGTCTAATAGAGCTTGTGAAGCCTTCTAAATGCAATCCTTCCAAGTGAGGCATTTAGAGATATCCTGGAGATACTCTAAAGGTAGTCTGAGGTTAGACAGGAGGTAGAAAACCTACAAAAAAAAGGTAAGATTTGCTGGTTTTAAATCCATTCTTTCATTTTATAATGGCAGGCTTGGTCCAGTGTAATAGCTGTAATGCATTTGTTTTTAGATCCAATTTTTGGAGGTTTGGAGTGTGCCTGATATGTAGGCAGTTCTCTTTATTGCAGCAGGAAATTGCCTGTTTGAAGTCTGAGATTTGTAAATTATCTGTTAGACAAACTCAGGCTATGACTGTTACAAAGCCACTGCCACAGAGGCCTCCTAGGAGCTGCAGAAGGACTACTGTAGGATCTGGTAGATTTAGAGTTGTGGATAGAAGGCATGTCCCACAGTCTGTGGCTCTTAATTCTTTTGAGGCACTTTCAGAGTGTAGTGGTAAGATGGAAGTAGGCTCAGACACCAAAGTTGAGGAACCACCATCCCCTATGCCTAAAGGTATGCAAGACTGCAACCAAGGACAAAAAGGAAAAGGTGGGACTTGATAGAAGGCAATTGTTGCTGGGTGATTCTATCATAAGAGGTGTTGAGCTGGAGAGTAGTGGTTTAGTGAGATGTCTTCCTGGGGCTACTGCTCGTAGAGACAGGAGACGTATTCTCAATATTGTCAAACAAGCAAAGCAGGAAGAGGAAGTGGACGTTCTAGTCCATCTAGGGACAAATGACTTGGCTAGCAATGAGGTTTCTGAGATTAAGGAAGATTTTTGTGTTCTTGGAGGTGAAATACAGCAGATTGCGTCCACTGTGTCATTCTCTGAAGTTCTGCCTGTGCATAACATTCAGGATAGGCACATGCGCAATAGGGAATTTAATTTGTGGCTTTGGGAATGGAGTCAGGAGCAAGGATTTGGCTTTGTGTCCCATGATAGCTCGAATTGGAGCAGAAAGGAACTGTATAAAAAAAAGATGGTTTGCATCTTACTCATAGGGGAACATATGTTCTCAGTGAGAAGTTCAAAGGTTTCACAAAGGAATATTTAAACTAGGAGGGGGGGACAAAAGGGTAAAAAACAATCTGCCCGATTGTCCCCCTAAACTAAATCTGAGGGTGCAAGCAACATGCGGGGTAAAAAATGACAAGCTTAGGGTCGTGTCTATAAATGCTCGCAGTTTAGTCAATAAAATCAATGAACTGGAGGCAATGATGGCAGCTGAAAAAGTAGATTTAGTGGCGGTTACTGAGACATGGTTCAGTGAGAAAAATAACTGGGACATAACAATACCGGGGTACTCTTTATATAGAAAAGACAGAGAAGGTAGGAAAGGAGGAGGTGTGGCCCTGTATGTGAAAAACAACATAAAAACGAACCAAATAAAAGTGAGCGAGGTGAACATAGAGTCAGTTTGGGTTACGCTAACATTTGGCAATCATACAGTAGCTCGTGTAGGTGTGATCTATAGACCCCCTGGACAAGTAGAAGAGCTAGATAATCTGCTGGTTGAGGAAATAGCCAAAATGGCAATGAAGGGGGAAGTTATTATCATGGGGGACTTTAATCTTCCTGATGTGAACTGGAAAACCAAAACAGCTGGGTGCACCAGGAGTACAAATATTCTAAACTCCCTACTGGGATTATCTCTAACACAAGTAGTTGAGGAGCCGACCCGTAAGGAGGCCATATTGGATTTAATACTCACAAATGGAGGTTTGGTATCAGACGTTGTTGTAGGTGAAAATTTGGGATCTAGTGATCAGTGGTTTAATATAAGAACAGGGATGGAGCCGCACCACACAAAAACAAAAAGTTTTAGACTTCAAAAAAAACAGAATTTTCTAAAATGAGATTTTGTGTGAAGGAGTCATTATCAGCCTGGAGGAGTTTAAAGGGAGTCCAGGAGAAATGGGATTATTTAAAGGAAGCATTATTGAAGGCCACAGACAATTGCATTTGGCTTGTTAGCAAAAACAAAAAAGGGAAGAAACCACTGTGGTCTCTGTAGAAGTGGCCAAAATAGTGAAGGACAAAAAGATAGCATTCAATAATTATAAAAAGTCTTAGGCAAATTTATAAGATTAGGCAGAAAGAGGCAAAGCATTTTATAAGAGCTTCCAAAGCATACACAGAAGAGAAAATAGCTCAGTCAGTAAAAAAGGGGGACAAAACATTTTTTAGATACATAAACGAGAAAAGAAAGATTAAAAACAAAGGAAGGAAGGTATGTAGAAGAGGATAAAAGTCTCGCTGACTGCCTCAATGAATATTTTTGTTCAGTCTTTGCAGAAGAAAAGGAAGGAAAGGGACCTCAGTTAGGAGGAAACACTAAAGAGACATTTACATATCAGTTTACAGAGGAGGAGGTTCTACAGCAGCTGTCTAAAGTAAAGACAAATAAGTCAATGGGGCCTGATGGGATCCACCCTAAGTTATTACAAGAGCTCAGTGGTGTAATAGCAAAACCGTTAACAAGGATTGGTTAAATAAATCTGTTAACGGGAGTCATCCCAAAAGACTGGAAATTAGCAAATGTTGTGCCCATTTACAAGAAGGGTAGTAGGGAGGAATCGGGGAACTATAGGCCAGTTAGTCTTACGTCAGTAGTGGGGAAATTAATGGAAACCATGTTAAAGGAAAGGATTGTTGAACATCTAAAAACACATACAGGGTTATTCAGAGAGCGTGAAAAGCAGGAGAATGACTGGAGAATGAAAAATTCTAGGTCAAAATAGCCAAACCAGAAAAATTCTCCCTTTTATCTCACTTTCCAAATCGGCTATTTTGACCTAGAATTTTTCATTCTCCAGTCATTCTCCTGATTTTCATGCTCTCTGAATAACCCTGATAGATTACAAGATCAGAAACAACATGGGTTTACCTCAGGGAGATCATGCCAAACTAATCTTATTGATTTTTTTGATTGGGTAACAAAAATAAATTTGATAGTGTTCCACATAGAAGGCTTATCAATAAATTGCAATCTTTGAGCTTGGATTCCAATATTGTTGAATGGATTAGGCAGTGGCTGAGTGACAGGCAACAGAGGGTTGTGGTAAATGGAGTTTATTCGGCGCAAGGTCTTGTTACCAGTGGGATACCTCAGGGGTCAGTACTTGGACCCATTCTCTTTAATATTTTTATTAGTGATATTGCAGAAGGTATGAATGGTAAAGTATGTCTTTTTGCTGATGACAAAGATTTGCAACAGGGTTGACCTTCCTGGAGGGATCAGCCAAATGACAAATGATTTAGGTAAACTAAAAAAATGGTGGGAGCTGTGGCAATTGAGTTTTAATGTGGATAAGTGCAAGATAATGCACCTGGGACGTAAAAACCCAAGGGCTGAATATAGAATATTTGATACATCTGAGGGTTGGGATTTAGGGGTCATTATTGCAGAGGATCTAAGGGTAATAGAGCAGCAGTAAATGCTGGCAGAATGCTTGGAAATGCTGGCAGAATGCTTGGTTGTGTAGGGAGAGCCTGTATTAGCAGTAGGAAAAGGGAAGTGCTCATGCCACTGTACAGAGCACTGGTGAGACCTCACTTGGAGTACTGTGTGCAGTACTGGAGACCGTATCTCCAGAAGGATATAGACATCTTAGAGAGAGTTCAGAGAAGGGCTACTAAAATGGTGTACGGCTTGAAGGAGAAAAGTTACCAGGAAAGGCTTAATGATCTTAACATGTACAGCTTGGAAAAAAGACGAGACAGAGGAGATATGATAGAAACATTTAAATACGTAAAGGGAATCCACAAGGTAGAGGAAGGGAGTATATTTAAAAGGAAACAAAGTAGCAAAACAAGAGGACATAGTCTTAGATTAGAGGGGCAAAGGTTTAAAAGTAACATCAGGAAGCATTATTTTACTGAGAGGGTGGTGGATACATGGAACAGCCTTCCAGTAGAAGTGGTAGAGGCCAAAACAGTAATTGAATTTAAGCAAGCATGGGATAGGCATAAGGCTATCCTAAACAAAAGATAAATCCAGGTAAAGTATCCATGTAATTGGGCGACTAGATGGGCCGAAAGGTTCTTATCTGCCAACATTTTCTATGTTTCCACTGATCTGGGGAGAATGGAAACGACCTCCAATTCATGTGTGGTGGAATTATCTGGAGATGCGTTACTTGTGTTGTGTAGAGTTAATGCTGCCTTAGAGCTCGACATTACTATCTCCACCTGGACTCATAAATAAACGTACCTGTACACGGCTCCACCTTTACCAGCACAACATTCCCAGGATCCTCCATGTCCTCATATCCCCGGTGCCCCCTGACACACGGCTCCTCCCCTCTCTCCATGGCGGATATAAGTGCAGGAATCCCATTGATCCGTCCTGTGTGAGTGAAGAGAAAATGTCCAGAAAGATCTTATGATCCAACAGCAATAGAAGATGTTTTGTATGAAGCTGCCTGTGAAGGAGGGGGAGACTTTCTTACCCAGAGAGCATAGGGTCTGGTAATTCTCCATCATCACATCCCTGTAAAGCTCCTTCTCTTCTTCCTTTAAACAGTCCCACTCCTCCTGGGAGAAGTAAACGGCCACGTCCTCAAACTCACATTCAGCCTAAACAGCAAATGACCTCATTAATGTGACGCCATTATTTATCAGCACAAACTCACATATACCATGAGGAAGATTTCCTGCTTTCCCTGGGAATCTGGCGTCTCCCCCCGTGTAACTCATTCAAGCTTCCCCTCCCCCATCACTGGAGGAAGAAGGGAGGAGATAAGAGACATTGCAATGTCTGGGTCAATGTCTGCCTTACCTGTCCGTTCAGCCGCTCCTCTGCCTCTGACATGTGACCCGGGAACCTCTCCATCACCTCCTCCTTCATCTTGGTTATTATCCGGTGTCACGCGGTGACTTGCTGCATCCAACCACCAGCCGCTGGTCCGCGGCAAGACAGTGACTGCGCTATGTGCAATGTCTGGAGAGAGACAACAAAATCCGAGCTCTATATACAGTGGCTAGAAAAAGTATGTGAACCCTTTGGGATTACGTGGAGTTTTGCATGAATTGGTCATAAAATGTGCTCTGATCTTCATCTAAATCACAACAATTTGAAAAACACAGTCTGCTTAAAATAATACAACACAAACATTATATGTTTTCATGTGTTTATTGAACATAACATGTAAACATTCACATTGCAGGGTGGAAAAAGTATGTGAACCTTTGGACTTAATAACTGGTTGACCCTCCTTTGGCAGCAATAACCTCAACCAAACGTTTCCTGTAGTTGCAGATCAGACCTGCACAACGATCTGGAGTAATATTGGACCACTCCTCTTCACAAAACTGTTTCAGTGTAGCAATATTCTTGGGTTGTCTGGTGTGAATCGCTCTCTTAAGGTCATGCATTTCAATCGGGTTGAGGTCAGGACTCTGACTGGGCCACTCCAGAAGGCATATTTTGTTTTGTTGAAGCCATTCTTTGGTTGAATTACTTGTATGCTTTGGGTCATTGTCCTGTTGCATCACCCATCCTCTGCGGAGCTTCAGTTGGCGGACAGATGGTCTTACTTTTTCCTGCAAAATGTCTTGATAAACTCTGGAATTCATATTTCCATCAATGACAACAATCCGTCCAGGCCCTGAGGCAGCAAAGTCGCCCCAAACCATGATGCTCCCTCCGCCATGTTTTACAGTGGGGATGAGGTTTTGATGTTGGTGTGCTGTGCCTTTTTTTCTCCACACATAGTGTTGCGTGTTTTTTCCAAACAACTTAATTTTGGATTCATCTGTCCACAGAATATTTTGCCAGTAGTGCTGTGAAACATCCAGGTGCTCTTTTGCAAACTTCAAACGTGCTGCAATATTCTTTTTGGACAGCAATGGCTTCCTCCGTGGTGTCCTCCCATGTACTCCATTCTTGATTAATGTTTTCCTTATTGTAGATGTGTCAACAAAAATGTTAGCATGTGCCAGAGATTTCTGTCTTTAGCTGACACTCTAGGATCCTTCTTTACCTCATTAAGCATTCTGCGCTGTGCTCTTGTGGTCATCTTTACAGGACAACCATGCCTAGGGAGAGTAGCAACAGTGCTGAACTTTCTCCATTTGTAGACAGTCTGTCTTACCGTGGACACATGAACATCAAGGCTTTTGGAGATACTTTTGTAACCCTTTCCAACTTCATGCAAGTCAACAATTCTCGATTGTAGGTCTTCTGAGAGCGCTTTTCTGCGAGGCATGGTTCACATCAGGCAGTGCTTCTTGAAACCAGTAAACCCAAAACTGGTGTGTGTTTTTAAAGGGCAGGACAGCTTTCAGCAACACATCCAATAATAATCACACTGATTGGACTCAAGGTTGGCTCACTCCTGGCTCCAATAGCTCTTGGAGAAGTCATTAGGCTAGGGGTTCACATACTTCTTCCACCCTGCACTGTGAATGTTTACATGTTCCGTTCAATAAACACATGAAAACATAGAATGTTTGGGTTGTATTATTTTAAGCAGACTGTGTTTTTTAAATTGTTGTGACTTAGATGAAGATCAGAGCACATTTTATGACCAATTCATGCAAAACTCCACGTAATCCCAAAGGGTTCACATACTTTTTCTTGCAACTGTATGAGTATACGGGGAATTAGAGGATCCTGAGCTCTATATATGAGTATACGGGGAATTAGCGGATCCTGAGCTCTATATATGAGTATACGGGGAATTAGCGGATCCTGAGCTCTATATATGAGTATACGGGGAATTAGCGGATCCTGAACTCTATATATGATTATACGGGGAATTAGAGGATCCTGAGTAAGGATGAGCTGTTCGGGTTCGGACAGTTTGGAGTTCGACCCGAACTTTGGCAGTTCGAAAGTTCGCGAATTTCGAACTTTTTGGGCGTGTTCGGTTCGGGTTCAAAAAAAAAAAAAAAGAAATTTTGAAAAAAGTATAGAAAATGCTTAAAAAAAAAAATACAAAAAAATCTAGAAATAAAGAGACTCTTTACTGCAGAATATTATAAGCAACGGTTTATTAGATATTGAATAAAAAACTAATGTGTACGTGGAAAGATTATCAACTCTAAATGACCTCTGTTCACAAACGGGCATAACACCAGGTGTTTTTAGGCTGGTAATCAATTTGATACATTGTACAATATAGTGAGGGGGTGGTGTCTGCTTCTGATTGAGATTTGAGAATTAATTTCCCTAAAACATCCTAATATGCTGCATTTAACCCTTTCGCTGCTGAGGCTTTTCACACCTCTGTGCTGAGGTCATTTTTACCGCTTTCGCTCATCATGTTTAACCACGGTTTGTAGCCATATTTTGATATATGACCCAGACATATTATATATCGTTCTTTCCGGCAGACTTGGCAGATTCATAATATGTCATTATTATATGTATACGTTATGTCATGTCTGTATATTATAACAAAAAATGCAATAAAATTAGAATTTTCAATAATTTATTATGTGTAAAGTGTTTTTTTTCACATTTTAACATGCGATCGTTTCCGGTTATATTTTGTATGGGGTGCGCTTGTTAAAAAAATTAGAAATGGGGTCTCGTTGCATTTTTTTTTGGGGAAAATTTCGCTTTTTTTAACAAACGCACCGCATACAAAAATCGTTAGTGCAGCATTATTGTTCACATTATAATTGAAATGGGAACAATATTGCTGCATTAACAAAACAAAAACAAACAAAAAAACTTGTTTATTTTTCTTTAAAAATATTTTTATTTTTTTATTTTATTTTTTTTAAAAAACATTTTCATGCTCATGTTTAGTATCCTTGGAAAGGCCATGCTCTGGCCAATCCAACGATATCAAACATTAACCCCGAGCTGCCACGGATCGGGAGATAGGGGGTTCATTGGAACCCCCTATCTCCACCATTGGTGGCAGCTAGGGGTTAACTCCAGGACTGGCGTCATCATGCTATGCATGATGACGCCAGTCCTCAGGGGGAGTTCCTGGAGGCTTGGCCGACATCCAAGATGTCGGCCAGCTCCAGGAGAGATCACGATCCGGTGCTTTTCAGCGCCGATTCGTGATCCGGCTCCCCAGGGGTTAGTCACAGCCACCGTTTGGAAGGGAGGGCTGTGCCCTTCCAAACAGTGCCTGGATTAACCCTCTGCCCCCGGCGATCGGGAGGGAGAGCGGTCTGAAGGACCTCCCTTTCGGGCGCTTCCTCCGCACATGCGGTGGGGGTGCCTGAATTAGATGTCATCGCGCCGCCGTGATGACATCTAATTGCTCCGCCGGGGTCCCGGAGTGCTGGGCTGACATCCAAGATGTCAGCCCGCACCAGGGGGCGCAGCAATCCGCCGGAATCCGGCGGATTGCTGCCTCCTGTGCATGGACGCGCTGAGCGTGTCATAGCACAGGAGAACCACTTGGCTGGACGCGCGGAGTGCGTCCATAGCAGCCAAGTGGTTAACTGGTGTTTGAAAAAAATCTAAAGCAATGTTATTTTTCACTTCGGGATTAAACATTCACAGGGTTATTCAGAGAGCGGTGAAAAGCAGGAGAATAACTAGAGAAGTGAAAATTCTAGGTCAAAATAGCCAAACCAGAAAAATTCTCCCATTTAACTCACTTTCCAAATCGGCTATTTGGTCTAGATTGTTCTCTTCTCCTGCCAGTTCTCCTGGCTTTCACCTCTCTCTCAGGGTTGTTCAGAGAACGGTGAAAACCAGGAGAATGGCAGGAAAAGATAACAATCTGGACCAAATAGCCGATTAGGAAAGTGAGATAAGGCTAGGGTCAGACTAACGCATTTTCGCAGCGACCGTCGAGAAGTTTATCCGAACGCATTGCCGTATTTTTTCACGGATTGCACGAAAACGGTCATACGATGCGCATTTTTGTGCGTGATTTTTTACGGGTCCAAACCAGGAAACTTTGGGTGTCTGGATGTTATGTTGGCCGGACATGAGCAGGGTCTGACGTCTCCAAATCATGCACACACGCCGCTAGTGGACGCAGCGCACTCTGTACGTCCATACTAGCGGTTCTGTGTTCTCGAAAAAATGCGTTCATTTTCCACTTGCGCTGCGCAGCCGGACTTTCGTGCGACCGTACTTCGTATATTGGCCGTCATTGCCCGTCATTTGCTGCTAGTGCGGCCGTGATTAAGTGCGCCTAAACGCACGATAAAAATTCGCTAGTCTGACCCTAGCCTAAATGGGAGAATTTTTCTGGTTTGGCTATTTTGACCTAGAATTTTCCATTCTCCAGTCATTCTCCTGCTCTTCACCGCTCTCTGAATAACCCTGACAGGGTTATTCAGAGAAAAGTGAAACTCAGGAGAATGACTGAAGAGAAAATTCTAGGACAAAATAGCCAAACCAGAAAAATTCTCCCATTTATCTCACTTTCCAAATCGGCTTTTTGGTCTAGAAGTTTCCATTCTCGAGTCATTCTCCTGCTTTTCACCGCCAAAAAAAATCAGTAAACTTTTTCTGCGTGTCCGAAAATGTCTCCTCTTTTCATACAGACTGCCGCCCCAAGCAGTTGTTTATGGATAGATTAAAGGAAAAGCATTTACCGTCATTTGAAATGTCATTTTTTGGTTTTTACATATTTCTATACATCCTAGAAATCCGCCACTTCACGGGCAGGTTATGGGGACCTCCTAGGCACGATATTTGAAGGAATTTTTCGTTTTTATTTTTAACCCTTATTTCATGGAAAACTCAGTCCCTTTAAAAAAGTTTTTTTAAAACTTTTTGTCCTTGTTTCCTGTCCCCCAGGGCACTACCTGGACCCCCATACACCTTTTATGGCAAATATGTAGCATATATGCCTTCTTGGAGGGCACTCTAAAAAACCGAATTTTCAGCCCCATTGACTTGCATGGGGGTTCGGTCCCGAACAAATGGGAAGTTCGGGCTCGAACCGAACTCGGGGGGTGTTCGGCTCGTCCCTAATCCTGAGCTCTATATATGAGTATAGGAGGAATTAGAGGATCCTGAGCTCTATATATGAGTATACGGGGAATTAGAGGATCCTGAGCTCTATATATGAGTATAGGAGGAATTAGAGGATCCTGAGCTCTATATATGAGTATACAGGGAATTAGAGGATCCTGAGCTCTATATATGAGTATACGGGGAATTAGTGGATCCTGAGCTCTATATATGAGTATACGGGGAATTAGAGGATCCTGAGCTCTATATATGAGTATACGGGAATTAGAGGATCCTGAGCTCTATATATGAGTATACGGGGAATTAGAGGATCCTGAGCTCTATATATGAGTATACGGGGAGTTAGCGGATCCTGAGCTCTATATATGAGTATACGGGGAATTAGAGGATCCTGAGCTCTATATATGAGTATACGGGGAATTAGTGGATCCTGAGCTCTATATATGAGTATACGGGGAATTAGAGGATCCTGAGCTCTATATATGAGTATACGGGGAATTAGAGGATCCTGAGCTCTATATATGAGTATACGGGGAATTAGAGGATCCTGAGCTCTATATATGAGTATACGGGGAGTTAGCGATCCTGAGCTCTATATATGAGTATACGGGGAATTAGAGGATCCTGAGCTCTATATATGAGTATACGGGGAATTAGAGGATCCTGAGCTCTATATATGAGTATACGGGGAATTAGTGGATCCTGAGCTCTATATATGAGTATACGGGGAATTAGAGGATCCTGAGCTCTATATATGAGTATACGGGGAATTAGAGGATCCTGAGCTCTATATATGAGTATACGGGGAATTAGAGGATCCTGAGCTCTATATATGAGTATACGGGGAATTAGTGGATCCTGAGCTCTATATATGAGTATACGGGAATTAGAGGATCCTGAGCTCTATATATGAGTATACGGGGAATTAGCGGATCCTGAGCTCTATATATATGAGTATACGGGGAATTAGAGGATCCTGAGCTCTATATATGAGTATACGGGGAATTAGAGGATCCTGAGCTCTATATATGAGTATACGGGGAATTAGAGGATCCTGAGCTCTATATATGAGTATACGGGGAATTAGAGGATCCTGAGCTCTATATATGAGTATACGGGGAGTTAGCGGATCCTGAGCTCTATATTTGAGTATACGGGAATTAGAGGATCCTGAGCTCTATATATGAGTATACGGGGAATTAGAGGATCCTGAGCTCTATATATGAGTATACGGGGAATTAGAGGATCCTGAGCTCTATATATGAGTATACGGGGAATTAGTGGATCCTGAGCTCTATATATGAGTATACGGGGAATTAGAGGATCCTGAGCTCTATATATGAGTATACGGGGAATTAGAGGATCCTGAGCTCTATATATGAGTATACGGGGAATTAGAGGATCCTGAGCTCTATATATGAGTATACGGGGAATTAGTGGATCCTGAGCTCTATATATGAGTATACGGGAATTAGAGGATCCTGAGCTCTATATATGAGTATACGGGGAATTAGCGGATCCTGAGCTCTATATATATGAGTATACGGGGAATTAGAGGATCCTGAGCTCTATATATGAGTATACGGGGAATTAGAGGATCCTGAGCTCTATATATGAGTATACGGGGAATTAGAGGATCCTGAGCTCTATATATGAGTATACGGGGAATTAGAGGATCCTGAGCTCTATATATGAGTATACGGGGAGTTAGCGGATCCTGAGCTCTATATATGAGTATACGGGGAGTTAGCGGATCCTGAGCTCTATATATATGAGTATACGGGGAATTAGAGGATCCTGAGCTCTATATATGAGTATACGGGGAATTAGAGGATCCTGAGCTCTATATATGAGTATACGGGAATTAGAGGATCCTGAGCTCTATATATGAGTATACGGGGAGTTAGCGGATCCTGAGCTCTATATATGAGTATACGGGGAATTAGAGGATCCTGAGCTCTATATATGAGTATACGGGGAATTAGAGGATCCTGAGCTCTATATATGAGTATATGGGGAATTAGTGGATCCTGAGCTCTATATATGAGTATACGGGGAATTAGAGGATCCTGAGCTCTATATATGAGTATACGGGGAATTAGAGGATCCTGAGCTCTATATATGAGTATACGGGGAATTAGCGGATCCTGAGCTCTATATATGAGTATACGGGGAGTTAGCGGATCCTGAGCTCTATATATGAGTATACGGGGAATTAGATGATCCTTAGCTCTATATATGAGTATACGGGGAATTAGAGGATCCTGAGCTCTATATATGAGTATACGGGGAATTAGAGGATCCTGAGCTCTATATATGAGTATACGGGGAGTTAGCGGATCCTGAGCTCTATATTGAGTATACGGGGAATTAGAGGATCCTGAGCTCTATATATGAGTATACGGGGAATTAGAGGATCCTGAGCTCTATATATGAGTATACAGGGAATTAGAGGATCCTGAGCTCTATATATGAGTATACGAGGAATTAGCAGATCCTGAGCTCTATATATGAGTATACGGGGAATTAGAGGATCCTGAGCTCTATATATGAGTATACGGGGAATTAGAGGATCCTGAGCTCTATATATGAGTATATGGGGAGTTAGAGGATCCTGAGCTCTATATATGAGTATACGGGGAATTAGCGGATCCTGAGCTCTATATATGAGTATACGGGGAATTAGAGAATCCTGAGCTCTATATATGAGTATACGGGGAATTAGAGAATCCTGAGCTCTATATATGAGTATACGGGGATTAGTGGATCCTGAGCTCTATATATGAGTATACGGGGAATTAGAGGATCCTGAGCTCTATATATGAGTATACGGGGAATTAGAGAATCCTGAGCTCTATATATGAGTATACGGGGATTAGTGGATCCTGAGCTCTATATATGAGTATACGGGGAATTAGAGGATCCTGAGCTCTATATATGAGTATACGGGGAATTAGAGGATCCTGAGCTCTATATATGAGTATACGGGGAATTAGAGGATCCTGAGCTCTATATATGAGTATACGGGGAATTAGAGGATCCTGAGCTCTATACGGACGATATATAAATATGTTTATACAGAGGAATATACACAGGAGACAGAGCAAGGCGTTTGCTCTGCAGGAGCCATCTTTATGGAGTCTAATACATTTCCAGTAAAATATAAACCCTCATTTTCATATCGTTTATATATTACGCAGCTCTGACCTGCAGGTTGGGTCCCTGGTTTGTGGGCTGAACTCCCGGACAGATGATTTCGACAACCTCACAGCTTTGCTTAGGGAAGCAGAATAGTCCTGTTCTTTTTCTCTCCAGGAAGAGAGCAGTAGAGTTCCAAACACTCGAGCCTCAGTCTGTTTTTCTTTTATTTCCAGCAGAGGGCACATGAGACGATAACTGTATGAATGTTACTGGAGACAGTGTAATGTGTGGATTTTATCTCTTGTGTTTAGATCTCTATGTAAGGCATGCTAATGATGGAGCCAGTGTATTACTCACCATTTACCAATTCTTACCGAGGGAAAACAAACTGGCCCCATACCTGGAGGTACTACAAGACCCCAACGACAGACAGATCCTGAGCCGGTACAGACTGAGCGCCCACAGCCTGGAAATCCAATCAGGGCGGCATAGACAGACCTTAAACCCGGGGAGAATAGACTGTGCCAGCATTGTGACCAGGAGGCCCTGGAAGATGAGGTCCACTTCCTCCTACAGTGCCCCAAGTACTCAGCACTGAGGGAAACTCACTTCCAGAGACTCTCCGCTCTCATCCCGGACTTCACCTCTATAGAAGAGACGAGGAAACTCCACATTATACTGGGAGAAGAGACGAGGAAACTCCACATTATACTGGGAGAAGAGACGAGGAAACTCCACGTCATACTGGGAGAAGAGACCAGGAAACTACACATCATACTGGGAGAAGAGACCAGGAAACTCCACGTCATACTGGGAGAAGAGGAGCCGGCGGTGAAAATATCTGCCCAATACGTCACAGAATGTCCCAGACTGAGAGAAACATGAGAGATCCCCAACAAGGACTCACCCCCATCCCCCTTCACATTATCCCTTACCTACAGTTGTGTTCAAAATTATTCAACCCCCACTGAAATTGAGTGTTTTGGCCAGTTTGACATTGATTTTGATCATTCAGTCATCTTGCTTACAGTTAAATCAAAGAGGCACGTGTAGGTCAGACAAATATAACATAACATTTATAATGAAATAAGCACAAATGTCTTTTCTGTGCTCACATCATTATCAGTTTTATTCAACCCCCAAGTGACATTCAATCTTAGTACTTAGTACAACATCCTTTTACAGTTATAACAGCTTTTAAACGTGAAGCATAGCTTGACACAAGTGTCTTGCAGCGATCTACGGGTATCTTCGCCCATTCGTCATGGGCAAAAGCCTCCAGTTCAGTCACATTCTTAGGCTTGCGCACTGCAACTGCTTTCTTTAAGTCCCACCAGAGATTCTCAATCGGATTTAAGTCAGGTGACTGCGATGGCCACTCCAAAATGTTCCAGCCTTTAATATGCAACCATGCTCTAGTGGACTTGGAGGTATGCTTGGGATCATTGTCCTGTTGAAAGGTCCAACGTCTCCCAAGCCTCAGGTTTGTGACGGACTGCATCACATTGTCATCCAATATCTCCTGGTACTGAAGAGAATTCATGGTACCTTGCACACGCTGAAGCTTCCCTGTACCTGCAGAAGCAAAACAGCCCCAAAGCATGATTGACCCCCCGCCATGCTTCACAGTAGGCAAGGTGTTCTTTTCTTCATAGGCCTTGTTCTTCCTCCTCCAAACATAGCGTTGATCCATGGGCCCAAACAGTTCTAATTTTGTTTCATCAGTCCACAGAACACTATCCCAAAACTTCTGTGGTTTGTCCACATGACTTTTGGCATACTGCAGTCGACTCTTCTTATTCTTTGGAGACAGCAAGGGGGTGCGCCTGGGAGTTCTGGCATGGAGGCCTTCATTACGCAGTGTGCGCCGTATTGTCTGAGCTGAAACCTCAGTACCCACATCTGACGAATCTTTTCTCAGTTCCTCAGCAGTCACACGGGGACTTTTCTCCACTCTACGCTTCAGGTAGCGCACAGCAGTCGAAGTCAGCATCTTCTTTCTGCCACGACCAGGTAGCGTTTCAACAGTGCCCTTTGCCTTGAATTTGCGAATGATGCTTCCTATGGTCTCTCTTGGTATGTTTAACATCTTTGCAATCTTCTTATAGCCATTGCCCTTCCTGTGAAGAGTAATCACCTCTTCTCTTGTCTTCCTGGACCATTCTCTTGACTTCACCAGGTTTGTAACCACACCAGTAAATGTCTAGAAGGAGCTGAGTATCACAGTCATTTTAAAGCTGCCTAATTGGTGCTTATTATGCTTTATTGCTGCTCCGTGACATCCACAGGTGTTTTCAATACCTGATTGAAAACACTTGAATGAACCTCTGTTCTTCAGAGTGGTAGTCTTTAAGGGGTTGAATAATTGTGTCAATGAAGAATTCACAAAAGAAACATTTACTACTGTATTACAAAACCAATTGATGTCATTTTAGTTGCATATGGTTCTTTAAAAAGTCCTTGTAGGATTTCATTCTGAATACAATTACAAATGTCACTAAATTCCCTAAAACCCTTTACAGCATTGGGGGTTGAATCATTTTGAACACAACTGTATGTCTCTTTATGATGGGGACGGATTCACTAAACATCTGGGGCAGAGTTAAACAGCCCAGACTTAGACTGTAAAGGGAAGTAGGTTTTTTATACAGTAAAACAAAGTAATGGGATTATAATCCAGAAACTGTCGTTTTATACAAGTTATCTGATGCTTTTATTGAAGGTGCGGCGGCTTTTCTGGAAAAGTAATAGAAGAAGGAAATTATAATGCATTGATTTGATCCAAGGAGAATCTGATCGCCAGGATGGAGGCACAAGAGAAAGGAGGGTCAACCAGTTATTAAGTCCAAAGGTTCACATACTTTTTCCACCCTGCACTGTGAATGTTTACATGTTCTGTTCAATAAACACATGAAAACATATAATGTTTGTGTTGTATTATTTTAACCCTTTCGCTGCTGAGACGTTTCACGCCTCTGTGCTGAGGTCATTTTTACCGGTTTCGCTCATCATGTTTAAACGTGTTTTGAAGGCTTATTTTATTATATGATCCAGACATATTATATATCGTTCTTTCCGTCAGACTCGGCAGATTCATAATATGTCATTATTATATGTACAAGTTATGTCCTGTCTGTATATTATAACAAAAAATGCAATAAAATATGATTTTTCAATAATTTACAACGTGTAAAGTGTTTTTTTTTTCACATTTTAACATGCGAGCAATTGCGGTTATATTTTGTATGAGGTGCGCTTGTTAAAAAAATTAGAAATGGGGTCTCGTTACATTTTTTTTGGCGAAAATTACGCGATTATTAACAAACGCACCGCATACAAAAATCGTTAGAGCAGCATCATTGTTCACATTATAATTGAAATGGGAACAATATTGCTGCATTAACAAACCAAATAAAAAAAAAAAACTTGTTTATTCTTTTTTATAATTTTTTTTAAAATATTTTTTTATTTTTAATTTTTATTTTTTTTAAAAAACCTTTTCACAGTCGTGTTTGGAATTGTTGGAACGGCCATGCTCTGGCAGATCCAACAGTACCAAACTTTAACCCCTAGCTGCCACGGATCAGGAGATAGGGGGTTCATTGGAACCCCCTATCTCCACCATTGGTGGCAGCTAGGGGTTAACTCCAGGACTGGCGTCATCGTGCTATGCACGATGATGCCAGTCCTCAGGGGGAGTTCACGGAGGCTTGGCCGACATCCAAGATGTCGGCCAGCTCTGGGAAAGGATCAGAAACCGGCGCTTTTCAGCGCCGATTCGCGATCCAGCTCCCCAGGGGTCAATGACAGCCACCATTTGGAGGCACATGCGGGGGGGCACCTGAATTAGATGTCATTGCGTCGCCGCGATGACATCTAATGTCCCCGCCAGGCTCCCGAGTGCTGGGCTGACATCCAAGATGTCAGCCCGCACCAGGGGGGCGCAGCAATCCGCCGGAATCCGGCGGATTGCTGCCTCCTGTGCTCGGACGCGTTGAGCGCGTCCGTAGCACAGGAGAACCACTTGGCTGGACGCGCTGAGCGCGTCCATAGCAGCCAAGTGGTTAAGCAGACTGTGTTTTTCAAATTGTTGTGACTTAGATGAAGATCAGAGCACATTTTATGACCAATTCATGCAAAACTCCACGTAATCCCAAAGGGTTCACATACTTTTTCTTGCCATTGTATTTTTCCAATATATAATGGAACTAGGAATATATATTTAGCAGACTTATGATAATAGAGTATACATAACAGATTGATACAGCAAGTAATACTCATCCAGTCATTGGTTTTCATACGATGAAGGTGATGGAAAAATGGAGCTGGGCAAAGAAAAAGATCAGTTCTGATTCAGATTGCGACACACATTCCTTTTCTACCCCCAACGCCCCTCCCCCTTCACTGCTTATCTCCCTAGTGTAACCAATCACAGAAACTATGCCTGATCCCAGAGAACAAAGGACCATGCCTGATCCCAGAGAACAAAGGACCATGCCTGATCCCAGGGCATGCTTGATCAGAGGCAAAGGGAACTCACTCCCCATTCTACCTCTTGCTCAATTCAGTGATATTTCTTAAGCAGTTTGGCTTTCTCACTTCCTGTCTTCTAATCTTCCATGCCTAATTCTCGGGGACTTCAACATTCCCGTTGACGATCCTTCCGCTCCTGCTGCCTCCAAACTTCTTTCACTCACGTCCTCCCTTGGACTCACACAATCCTCCCTCCTCCCTACCCACCGCGATGGTCACGTTATTGACCTGGTCTTTTCCAACCTCTGCTCCATTTCTGAGTTCAAATGTCGCCCTTTCCCCATCTCTGACCACCACCTTCTCTCTTTCAACCTATCTGGACTTCCTAAAAACCCTGCTCCCCCACCCCGCACACACACTCGCAGAAATCTACATGCTGTGGACCCCCATCAATTCTCCAACCTACTTCACCACCTCCCTCATACCTCATCCTTCACCTGCCCTGATGCTGCCACTAATCACTACAACACTACGCTTATCTCTGCTCTAGACACTCTTGCTCCTCTTCGACTCTGCAAGGCCCCACGCCGCCAGCTTCAGCCCTGGCACACCCTCCAAACTCGCTACCTGCAAAGATGCTCCCGCACTGCAGAGCGTGCCTGGAGGAAATCCCGCTCTGAAGCTGATTTTGTTCACTTCAAGTTTATTCTCCGGTCATACACCTCTGCCCTCCACTTGGCCAAACAATCCTTCTCATCTCTTATATCTACGCTGTCCTCCAACCCTAAACGGCTCTGGTCCACCTTCAACACCCTCCTCCACCCACCTGCACCTCCCCCCTCAGCTGCCTTCAGCGCTCAAGACCTGGCAGACTACTTCCTCAGTAAAACTCTAACTATCAGAAGCAACATCCCAACACATGATAGTTATCTGCCACCTCCACTCCCACAGGTCCCCTCTGCCACCCTCTGCCGCTTCCTCCCAACCACTGAGGAGGAAGTCAATTCCTTATTGTCCTCCTCACATCTCACCACGTGCCCGCTCGACCCCATTCCCTCACATCTAATTCCTCCCCTCTCCTCCTCCCTCACCCCTGCTCTCACACACATCTTCAACCTATCTCTCTCCACTGGCTCCTTTCCATCCGCCTTCAAACACGCGCTAGTTACCCCTTTACTAAAGAAACCATCCCTAGACACCAACTCTCCATCCAACTACCGCCCTGTATCCCTGCTTCCCTTCACATCAAAGCTCTTAGAAAAACTAGTCTTCAACCGCCTCTCCCTCTTCCTGTCCTCCAATTCCCTACTTGACCCCCTGCAATCTGGCTTCCGTCCGCTACACTCAACTGAAACTGCCCTCACCAAAGTCACCAACGACCTCCTAACTGCTAAAAAACACGGCCACTATTCTATTCTCATCCTGCTTGACCTCTCGGCTGCTTTTGACACTGTTGACCACCCCTCCTTCTACAGACCCTCAACTCTCTGGGTCTCGGTGACACTGCACTTGCTTGGGTTGACTCCTATTTATCCAACAGGTCCTTCTGTGTGTCCTTTGCTGGTAACTCCTCCTCTTCATTGCCTCTATCTGTTGGTGTACCTCAAGGCTCTGTCCTTGGTCCTCTGCTCTTTTCCATCTACACCTCCTCCCTGGGCAAAATCATCAACAGCTTTGGCTTTAATTACCATTTCTACGCTGATGACACTCAGATCTACCTCTCTACCCCTGATCTCTCTCCCCCTGTCCTTTCAAAAGTCAGTGACTGTTTATCTGGCATCTCCTCCTGGATGGCCTCCCACCACCTAAAGATCAACATGTCAAAGACTGAGCTCCTACTTATTCCTCCCTCTAATGCCTCCCCACCTCCTGACTTCTCTATCACGGTGGAGGGTATCCCCATCTCCCCATCAAACCAAGTTCGCTGTCTTGGAGTTACACTTGACTCTGCTCTTTCCTTCATCCCCCACATCAAGTCTCTTTCCTCCTCCTGCCGATACCAACTGCGTAATATTTCCAGAATTCGGCCATTTCTTACCGCTGTCACCACAAAACAACTCATACACGCCCTGGTAATCTCCCGACTCGACTATTGCAATAATCTCTTATCTGGCCTCCCTCTGTCCCGCCTCTCCCCCCTACAATCCATCCTGAACGCCTCCGCCAGGCTAATTCACCTCACCCGCCGCTCTGTCTCTGCCGCTCCCCTCTGCGAGTCCCTTCACTGGCTCCCCATCCACTGCAGAATTAAGTTCAAAATCCTTATCCTTACCTACAAAACCCTCACTAACTCAGCTCCCCACTACCTGTCCTCACTAATCACCAAATACACCCCAGCCCGCTCCCTAAGGTCAAACAGTGACCTGCGCCTAGCTTCTCCCTGCATCACCTCTTCCCATGATAGACTGCAGGATTTCTCACGCGCAGCCCCCACTCTCTGGAACGCTCTCCCTCGTACTGTCAGACTTTCCCCTAACTTCTCTTCCTTCAAACGCTCCCTTAAAACATTCCTATTTAGGGAAGCCGACCCCCCGACTCACTGACGCAACCATCAATCACTCTCACCTTACAGTCCTCTCCTCCTGTTTCCAACCCCAACCCTCCCAGATTGTGAGTTCCTACGGGAATAGGGCCCTCATCTCCTCCTGTACTGTTTGTCAAATGTTGTTCAATGTATTGTAACCCTGTCTATACTGTGCTTATTGTACAGCGCTGCGGAATATGCTGGCGCTTTATAAATAAAGAATAATAATAATAAAGCAGTTATCTGTCCGATTCCGTTCATCTCCCGAACAAAGCTGTGGAATTCTCTGCTTGTTGAAGTGGTTGAGTCAGAGACTGTACAGACTTATAAGCAGCGACTGGATGACTTCCTGCAGACACAGAATATTAAGGGTTAATCAGCGACTGGATGACTTCCTGCAGACACAGAATATTAAGGGTTAATCAGCGACTGGATGACTTCCTGCAGACACAGAATATTAAGGGTTAAACAGCGACTGGATGACTTCCTGCAGACACAGAATATTAAGGGTTAAGCAGTGACTGGATGACTTCCTGCAGACACAGAATATTAAGGGTTAATCAGCGACTGGATGACTTCCTGCAGACACAGAATATTAAGGGTTAAGCAGCGACTGGATGACTTCCTGCAGACACAGAATATTAAGGGTTAATCAGCGACTGGATGACTTCCTGCAGACACAGAATATTAAGGGTTAAGTAGTGACTGGATGACTTCCTGCAGACACAGAATATTAAGGGTTATAATATTTAATATGTGGGTAAAAGCTTCTTGATCCGGGGAGAATCTGACGCCATCTGGGGGCAAGAAGGAATTTTTCCCAGTATGTTGCATATTGGCGAGCGCTTCAGACTGGGGTTATTAGGCTTTGGATCAGCAGCAGCAGGCCTCTAATGAACCTGGGGATCATATTTGCAGAATTTTGCAGTATTGTATATATTTTTGTATGCATCGATTAAATATTACACACTATATGATATTGCTGTACCACAAGTGTTGTCATACCACTAGTGAGATATATAAATTATTTGAGCACGTTTTTATTATATTATATTGTGGAGTGCCACAATTTTTTTCCCCATTGCATTCTTACTGGTGTTTACACGTTTTGTAGCTATACAGTTCTTGATTCTACCTTTGCTTTATGCATGTTACACCCACATTTGGGAATATGTAACATGCAATTTCTGTCAAGTAATCACTTCATGGAACATTGATTATATAGTGTAATGTAAGGCGGGTATGCTACAATTATAAAATAAAAAAAAAATTGGGGGCGGATCATTTTTGGCGAATTTCTTAAATTTTCAGTGCATCACTATGTTATTGGCTTGTTTTTCAATATCAATTAATTTAAATTCGTGAAATTAATTAAGCCCAATATTAACAAAATTCTAATAAAGAACCCTATTTTAAAATAACTTGCGGGGGGGGGGGTCATTTTCGATTTTGTTTCAGTTTTTGTCCAAGTGTATCCTGCATTTTTGGTATCAGTTTCGGTCCAGAATTTTTTTTCAGTGCATCACTAGTAATTTTACTTTCAGATTTAAATAATTTTCTGTGTGTAAAATGCCTTTTATCGGCCAAACTTTTGTGTTATATATTATATGGGGCTCTTTATAAAAAAATCTGAAATGGAGAAAACCTGTTACTGTGTTTTTCGAAGGGCATGAGCACTTTTATTCAAAACTTCATTTTTCTCATGTATTTTGGTGCATTGAAATTTATGAATAATGTGACTCTGTGTAAAGCACTGAACCTGCTCCAGGGAATGAGATGGTGAGGAATGGCAGCAGCGTTGTGCACTGTGAAAAACAGACAATGCCACTGTTTTAGAGGAAATAATATGTATTTTTATTTTATTTTTCGCTTTTTACATGGTCATGTTTGATATCATTAGAAAAGCCAGGCTCTGCCCTGTCCATTGACACCTGCCTTCACCTTGTAGGGTTTACAGAATGGAGATACAGGAGTCCCAACTCACCTGCCTCTCCACCACCTGGTGCACTGGCTTCTGTTTGCAGAGGACCGGTGCATATTCACGCTCAGTATCATCACCTCCACATTTGCTCCAGGCGTTGGAAATGAGCAGGTAAGCTACTGCAGTGTCATTGTTCACTTTTTAAGTAAAAGCAGACAATATCACTGCCTTAAACATAAAACAAATGGAAATGTTGTATTTATTTCCCGTTTATTATATTTTATATGGTCAGACTCTTGCAGTAATGGCAGAGGCGCGTTGCACTTTATACATGAGAAACAGACAATGCCACTGCCTCAGAACAAATAATACCTATTTTTTTTAGTTTACATGGTTATGTCTGGTATCACTGGTAAAGTCAGACTCTGGTCTGTCCAATGACACCTCCCTTCACCTTGTGAGATGGATAGCATGGTGTCACAGAACTGACATTGTGCTTGTGACGTGCCTCATTTAGACTAGGGGTGCATGTTCCTGGAGATGGATTTGTAAGGTGCAGGGCTCAATCAATATTGGCCCATTGCTCTCTCTTGTGTGCAGAATGTTAGTATAATTGTGATTATGCAAGAATGTCGTTGTCTGTTACAATCTGCTAATCAGATTAGATTTCCAGTATCCCGCTCTTAGGAAGGTGTAAATGTCCAATTAACAGCTCTTTAAACATAATCTTTGTTGTTAGATTAGTTTAAAATCGGCAGTGTTTGTCTGTTTGTTAATCACCATTGTCTTAATTCATTTAGAAATCTTAAATAATGTGCTCACTGTCTGTACCTAAATCAAATTTTGTTTCACCTTCCAGAAAGCAAATGTTGTCCAATTATCTGTTTTGGTCTGTAGCCCCCCCCCCCAGTTTCTAGGGGTGTTTGTGTATGTAAATGAACCATGTGTGACTATATAAATGTATTTGTGAGTGTCCCTGATTAATCCAGTTGTTCCTGTTTGAACACACAGCCTGCCTGGTGTCTCATTCAGGGCACTCACAATCACCCTCAGAGAGCACGGAGCGGCCATCTGGAAATTCATCCAAAGAGGCAGCAGGTCCAATCCAGCGGGTCACAGGCAGTAGATTAGGTTGCTTAGGGCACTGAGTTCCAAGCAACTAAGCAGGTGGGCTCATCTGTGTAAAGAAGGGTGTCTGGAGTGCAGGACAGGCGGACAAGAGCGTTTCCTTCACACATGGAGATACAGGTCTCCAAAGGACACCCGTCTCTCCTCACTGCAGTGCAACGGCTTATGTTTATTATTAAACAGTTCGTAAAAACACATTCAGGGTTATTCAGAGAGCGGTGAAAAGCAGGGAATGACTGGAGAATGAAAAATTCTATGTCAAAAGAGCCGATTTGGAAAGTGAGATGAAAGGGAGAATTTTTCTGGTTTGTCTACTTTGACCTAGAATTTTTAATTCTCCTGTCATTCTCCTGCTTTTCACGCTCTCTGAATAACCCTGATTGTGTCATTACGTTCACACCGGCTCCCAGCGTGGGAAATGAGATACTGCTGCATCGGAACAAAAAACAATACAAAAAAATAGATAAAACATTTATTTTTGTATCTACTTGGTTATGTTTGGTATCAGTGGAAAGGGCTCATGGTTTCAGGGATACAGAGCTCCACACGTCTCCTGCATTTCATGTAATGTAATAACCCTTCCAATCTCATTGCACCCTCGTGTAGTGACGTTGGAGGGAGGAAACCCACAGTGAGGGCTGGCATCCTGCTATAGGAAAAGCCCCAGAACTGCTGAGCAGTGGGATCGGGAATGACAAGCTGGACACGTCGTTATCACAGCAGACAAAACCTGATGATGTGCTTAGCAGATCGTCCACAACCAATGGGTTAATCCCTGTATATGACATGAAATGTAATGAAGAGGTTTGTTATTTTTCCATATAAATGCTGGCGTACCTGTATTCTACCATATATTTCAAGGCTGAGTGGGCCGGCATTTAGCAGTAACAAAGTAACAAAGCAGACATTTGTGTGAATCAAAGTTCATTCAGTAAGATATTTAACATACAAGTTAATTTTTTTAGTCTAAAACATTTCCGGCACTCAAAGCAAGAAAATGACTTTTACTCCTCCTAAGTTCATCTCCTCAGTCGAGCAGGGACCTCTGTCTCCGGTCGTTTGTGTCCCATTGTTTATGGTAAAGAGCTGCAGAAACTAATAATAACATTAATATTCTGGTGAGTTTAAAAGGTTTGACAAATCAGTAGCAACGTTCAGGATGTGAACAGGGTTTTGTCTGATTTTTATGAAGACTTGTACTAGTGGAAAACAGTTCCCAAATTCAGACCACGAATAAGTCTAGTCTTCTGTGTGAGATCTCCGAAATATAGCAAGGTTTGATCCCGGGCTAAAACAATACCCACATTTAGGATAAATGCGACCTTGCTTTTGTGTGATTTCTCTGATGTGCAATTGGATCTGAGTCGTTCAAATGTCTTCACATCTTCTGAACCTTAAAATGGTATATCTCCAGTGTCAGTTCAAGATTAGAGCTCTGGCTAAAACACTTCCCACATTCTGAACTCTGCCATATTACCTTTAATCTAAATATAAACCATTTCGTACATTCTGAACATAGAGATGGTGTCTCTCCTGTGTGAATTCTCATGTGAGTGACTAGCGTTAAATTGTAGCTAAAACACTTCCCACACACAGAACTTAAAACTGCTTCTCTCCTAAGTGAGTAGTCTGTTCTAAATATAAAACATTTCCCACAATGCAAACATGAAATTTTTTCTCTGCTGTGTGAGTCCTCTTATGGGGCTCAAGAGTTGAACCCTCAGTAAAACATTTCCCACATACAAAACATGAAAAGGGCTTCTCTCCTGAGTGAGTTTTCTGATCTCTAACCAGATGCAATTTAAAAGTAAAACATTTCCCATCTTCCAAAAATAAAAAAGGCTTCTCTCCCGAGTGAGTTCTTTTATGGGTCACAAGATTTGAGCTCATGCTAGAACATTTCCCACACACCAAACAAGAAATGTTTTTTTCTCCTGTGTGAGTTCTCATGTGAGTGACTAGTCTTACATTGCAGCTAAAACCTTTGCAGCACTCAGAACATGAAAACGGCATCTCTCCTGTGACAAGTGCTAAATTACAGCTAAAACATTTCCCACATTAAGAACATGAAAATTGCTTCTCTCCTGTGTGAGTTTTTTGATGTCTAAACAGATGTGATTTATAAATAAAATATTTTCCACATTCTGAACAGGAGAAACGCTTCTCTCCTGTATGAGTCCTTTTATGAGTCTCAAGATTTGACCTGATGCTAAAACATTTCCCACACTCCAAACATGAAAATGGTTTCTCTCCTGTGTGAGTTCTCATGTGAGTGACAAGTGTTATATTGCGGCTAAAACATTTCCCACATTCAAAACACGAATAGGGCTTTTCATCTGTGTGAGTTTTCTGATGCCTAGCCAATGCTGATCTGAATATAAAACATTTCCCACAATGCAAGCATGGAATTAATTTCTCTCCTGTGTGAGTTCGCTTATGGGTCTGAAGATTTGAACTATCACTAAAACATTTCCCACATTCAGAACATAAAAAGGGCTTCTCTCCTGTGTGAGTTCTCTGATGTCTAAAAAGACGTGATTTTAAACTAAAATATTTTCCACATTCCAAACATGAAAAAGGTTTCTCTCCCGTGTGAGTTCGGATATGTGTCTCTAGCTTTAAGCTGCTACTAAACCATTTTCCACATTCCGAACATGAAAAAGGTTTCTCTCTCGTGTGAGATTTCTGATGCCTAACCAGTTCTGATCTAAATATAAAACATTTCCCACAAAGCAAACATGGGAATGGTTTCTCTCCAGTGTGAGTTCGCTTATGGGTCTGGAGATTTGAACTATCACTAAAACATTTCCCACATTCAGAACATAAAAAGGGTTTCTCTCCTGTGTGAGTTCTCTGATGTTTAAAAAGACGTGATTTTAAACTAAAACATTTTCCACATTCCGAACATGAAAAACGCTTCTCTCCTGTATGAGTCCTTTTATGAGCCTCAAGATTTGACCTGATGCTAAAATATTTCCCACACTCCAAACATGAAAATGGTTTCTCTCCTGTGTGAGTTCTCATGTGAGTGACAAGTGTTATATTGCGGCTAAAACATTTCCCACATTCAAAACACGAAAAGGGATTTTCCCCTGTGTGAGTTTTCTGATGCCTAACCAATTCTGATCTGAATATAAAACGTTTCCCGCAATGCAAACATGGAAATGGTTTCTCTTTTACTGTGTGATTTTTCTGATGTCTAACAAGCGCTGATTTAAAACTATAACATTTCCCACATTCAGGACATGTAAAGGGTTTCTCTCTTGTGTGAGCTCTCTGATGCATATGAAGGCTTGAGCTACTGGTAAAATATTTCCCACATTGAAAACACAAAAAGGGTTTCTCTCCTGAGTGAGTGTCCAGATGATGATACGTTTGACCAAAACATTCTCTAAATTCAGAATATGAAGATGTTATTTCATCTATTTGTGGTTTTATATCTGTAGACATATGAGAATCCACAGAACGTCCATCCTCTGCAGACTGCAGTGACTCAAGCACATTGTTAGCGTGTGTCATTATGGAGTTTCTCTCATTTTGGCGTTCTTCAGGATAATTTCCGTACGTTTTGTCATCTGAAAAACAATAAATAGACAATAGGATGTTAGGTATCAAAATGGAATGTCTTCAATAATTGTCAAACACACGAGACAAAAGAAAAAAGGGGGTAAAATAAAAAAGCAACAGACCAACACAAAACAATTATATACATGGTAAATGTATGTGAGGAGCGGCGGGTGTAAAATATAAGCCTGGCAGAAGGGGGGAGGTATGTGAGGAGCAGCGGGTGTGAAGTATAAGCCTGGCAGTTAGTGACTCGATCCAGGAAAGCAGGAGAGAGATCAGGTGGATAGTTTGATAAGAGTTGTTTTCTTTTTTAAAATAAGGAGTTTATTGAATATTATACAGGTTATAAAACAATGACAACATCAGTATCCCTAACCATCGCCAATAAGGTCAGCAGTATCAGTATCCCTAACCATCGCCGATAAAGTCAGCAGTATCAGTATCCCTAACCATCGCTGATAAAGTCAGCAGTATCAGTATCCCTAACCATGGCCGATAAAGTCAGCAGCATCAGTATCCCTAACCATCGCTGATAAAGTCAGCAGCATCAGTATCCCTAACCATGGCCAGTCAGCAGCATCAGATCCCTAACCATGCCGATAAAGTCAGCAGCATCAGTATCCCTAACCATCGCTGATAAGTCAGCAGTATCAGATAACATGGCCGATAAAGTCAGCAGCATCAGTATCCCTAACCATCGCTGATAAAGTCAGCAGTATCAGCAGGCCGATAAAGTCAGCAGATCAGATCCCTAACATCGCCGATAAGTCAGCAGCATCAGTACCTAACCATGGCCGATAAAGTCAGCAGCATCAGTATCCCTCATGCCGATAGTAGCAGCATCAGTATCCCTAACCATGGCCGATAAAGTCAGCAGCATCAGTATCCCTAACCATGGCCGATAAAGTCAGCAGCATCAGTATCCCTAACCATCGCTGATAAAGTCAGCAGTATCAGTATCCCTAACCATGGCCGATAAAGTCAGCAGCATCAGTATCCCTAACCATTGCCGATAAGGTCAGCAGTATCAGTATCCCTAACCATCGCCGATAAGGTCAGCAGCATCAGTAGGCATGACAACATTTGGAATGTAGAAAAGAGTACGGAAACAATGTAGGAAATAAATCAAATCGACACTTTAGATACATTCCAGAGATCCCAATGGTCTTTTTTGGACCTAGCAGAACCAGCTATGGAATTTGCAATCCCATGTAAGAGATGGAAATTCTCCAACTTTGCTTCAAATTCAGAAATGGTCGGGACTGCAGAGGACTTACAGCGAGCCGCCAGTTGCATTGATGCCACCGTAGTGATCGTTGATAGCAACCATGTCGGAGATCTAGAAAACTTATGTGGGAATATGTCTAACAGAAACAATTCTGGAGTCAATTCAAGTGGCTCGCCCAGAACTTTGGCGGATTTATCATGTTCCTCACTCCAAAAATTATTTCAATATTTCACACATAGAACCTCCGAAGAATCCTGCGAATTTTCTGGCCCAAAACCATCAGCAACCAACAACTCCTCATTCACTGTAGACAAGAATGTATGGAGACCATCATCACAAGAAGACGATGGAGATGGATTGGACATGTCATCAGAAAAGCGCATGGGGACATCACCAGAACTGCCCTTCATTGGACACCAGAAGGAAAACGCAAGAGAGGAAAACAAAGAGCACCTGGCGCCAAATGGTGGACAGAGAACTCAAGACTATGAAGCACATACAAAAGCTGGCCCAGAACAAACAGGAGTGGCGAACCTTTGTTGCTGCCTTACACGTCAATAGGCATAATGGGCAATAAGTAAGTCACTCCAAAAAGTAGTAAGAAAGAGACATAACCAACAAATGGGGAAGAACATTCCGTTGTGATCGCTACACCTCCAACAGTTAGGAGGATTCGTCGAGGACATGTGGCGTTCTTTGTCAGGTGTAATGTACCAACGAAATCTGAGTTTATGTCTCACTTCCGTGAGTGTAGCACATCTAAATTTCCCAGTATCTGCTGTAAAGCTGGGCTAACCAGGCCAGCTCTGATAGAACATCCCCAAAACTTTCTCCCATGACTTTTGGAAATGACATTTCAGCATTTTCTTGGGGGACAGTAGTTGTTTATAGCAAGCTGACAGACTATGAAAGCAAGACGTGAGGTCAACACAGGATTGTTCAAATGGAGCGAGTAAGGCCCCAGATGGAACCTCGTCTCTGTCCGTGTTATGAGCTGCCAGATAGGACCTTAACTGGTAAAAGGAAAAGCGGCAGCTCTCGGTAAGGGTGTACCTGACGCTCATTTGATCATAAGACATGAGACTCGCACTGGAATACAGGTGACACAATCTGGATACTCAAATTTAGTCCAAGGGCCAGGATTAAATGTAGGAATTAAAGAGGGCATGGCCAATAAAGGTGTAACCATAGCGAAGGGATGGGAAGTCATCAAGGTCACTTTCACTGACTCCCAGATCCGCAAAAGCAACCCAACACTAGGTATAAGAGGGGAGATAATGGGGCGTTTAGCCTTGGAAGCCGAAAATAAACTTCGGGAGTGGACGGTAGAAATTGAGGACAGATCAGTGAGGCCCATCGTGACAAAATGAGAGGAGGATAGAAACTTCTCCACCACAGCTAGTACTGATGCTTTGGGGAGACACAGGCCCCCTCAAATCTGAGGGCAGGTAAAAAAGGGACACTTTAATTCGGGGCCCTTTATTACGCCAGTCAAGTTTGGAAATTATCGTTTTGAGTTCCTTAAAATAATCAGGAGCATCAAATGTAGAACTATAAAAAGGTATAGAAGGTTTGGAAAGAACATCACTTTAATTGACGCTATCCTTCCTAACCAGGAGACCTCAAATCGTGACCATGTACTACAGAAAGTTCTAGCATGTATGAACAGGGGTTCTCTTTGTTATATTGTATTTTGCTTTACTGTTTGATGTGGCTTTGTTTTGATTGTGTTTTGTACATGGATCCATGTATTTTTTTATTGTGGAGAAATCAGGGGATGGAAGGTATGTTTGAATGTCATCAGCCTAAATATGATACCGGATTCCTAAGCTGAGCTGATCAGTTTTCCCAGTGAGGCGGTGTAAATCGGAAAAAGAACAGGGTCCAGTACTGAACCTTTGTGCCCCTCAATGCTGCCGGGAGGAGGTACTTCCAGAAAATGAGACGCTACATAATGTTTGAGTCAGGTAGGAAGAGAACCATGAAAGAACAGCACCTTGAAAGCCTATATCACTAAGGGTTAAAAAAGGACTTTCACTGCTACCATCTGTGTCCAATAGCAAGCAGTGCACTTAAAGAGCCCCATTCCCAGGATGCCGTAAAGCACAGAGCGCGAGCCGTGCAGCATAACGGAGTGCGGCGCTTAATACATGAGACACAAGCTGAGCTTCCATGTACCAACAAACTGCTTCATTTTATAGGAAAAATCTACACGTGAAACATACCTGAACATGACTCCAACTTTACCAGCACAACATTCCCATAATCCTCCATGTTCTCATATCCCCGGCTCCTCCTAACACACGGCTCCTCCCCTCTCTCCATCTCCCGTGCCCCGGACACACGGCTCCTCCCCTCTCTCCATCTCCTGGCGCCCCCTGACACATGGCTCCTCCCCTCTCTCCATCTCCCGGCGCCCCCGGACACACGGCTCCTCCCCTCTCTCCATCTCCTGGCGCCCCCGGACACACAGCTCCACCCCTCTCTCCATCTCCCGGCGCCTCCTGACACACGGCACCTCCCCTCTCTCCATGGCGGATATAAGTGCAGGAATCCCATTGATCCGTCCTGTGTGTGTGAAGAGAAAATGTCCAGAAAGATCTTATGATCCAACAGCAATAGAAGATGTTTTGTATGAAGCTGCCTGTGAAGGAGGGGGAGACTTTCTTACCCAGAGAGCATAGGGTCTGGTAATTCTCCATCATCACATCCCTGTAAAGCTCCTTCTCTTCTTCCTTTAAACAGTCCCACTCCTCCTGGGAGAAGTAAACGGCCACGTCCTCAAACTCACATTCAGCCTAAACAGCAAATGACCTCATTAATGTGACGCCATTATTTATCAGCACAAACTCACATATACCATGAGGAAGATTTCCTGCTTTCCTGGCAATCTGGCGTCTCCCCCCCCCCCGTGTAACTCATCAAGCTTCCCTCCCCCATCACTGGAGGAAAAAGAGGAGATAAGAGACATTGCAATGTCTGGGTCAATGTCTGCCTTACCTGTCCGTTCAGCCGCTCCTCCATCTCCGACATGTGACCCGGGAACATCTTCATCACCTCCTCCTTCACTGACATGTGACCCGGAAGTCTCTCAATCACCTCCTCCGCCTCTATATTTATATTTATATATCAGCGTGTGAAGAGATAAACATAAACCTATATTTATATAATCAGTGTGTGAAGAGATAAACATAAACCTATATTTATATATCAGCGTGTGAAGAGATAAACATAAACCTATATTTATATATCAGTGTGTGAAGAGAATAAACATAACCTATATTTATATATCAGTGTGTGAAGAGAAGAGATAAACATAAACCTATATTTATATATCAGCGTGTGAAGAGATAAACATAAACCTATATTTAATATCAGTGTGTGAAGAGAAGAGATAACATAAACCTATATTTATATATCAGCGTGTGAAGTGATAAACATAAACCTATATTTATATATCAGTGTGTGAAGAGATAAACATAAAGCTATATTTATATATCAGTGTGTGAGGAGATAACATAAAGCTATATTTATATATCAGTGTGTGAAGAGAAGAGATAAACATAAACCTAGTAATTATATATAGTGTGTGAAGAGATAAACATAAAACTATATTTTATATATCAGTGTGTGAAGAGATAAACATAAACCCAATATTTATATTATCAGTGTGTGAAGTGATAAACATAAACCTATATTTA
>RXON01000909.1:0-31007 GCA_009667805.1 Leptobrachium leishanense | reverse complement strand
GTTAAAATCTCCAAGAATAAGAGATGGACTGTCAAAACACAGGAAACCAAGAAGAGCAATGGTCACATTAGCAGCAAAGAATAAATACTTTATAAAGCTGAAACTATCCCGTGCTTGTATGTTTGACCAGGAGGATAGTGATTATTAAAGTTCATTTTCACAATAAAAAAGAATATATTTAGGAGTTTATGTAATGAATATATTTGAAAATCATAAAGGTGGGAATTTTTATTTTTTTCATCTCATTGATACCTAGTTATATACAGTATCCCACAGGGGTACACCCCTCACATTTTTGTAAATATTTTATATATTTTCATGTGACAACACTGAAGAAATGACACTGCTAAAATGTGAAGTAGTGAACGTACAGCTTGTATAACAGTGTAAATTTACTGTCCCCTCAAAATAACTCAAGACACAGCCATTAATGTCTAAACCGCTGGTAGCAAAAGTGAGTGCACCCCTGATTGAAAATATTAACATTGGGCCCAATTAGCCATTTTCCCTCCCCGGTGTCATGTGACTCGTTAGTGTTACAAGGTCTCAGGTGGGAATGGGGAGCAGGTGTGTTAAATTTGGTGCTATCGCTCGCTCTCATACTGGTCACTGGAAGTTCAACAAGGCACCTCATGGCAAAGAACTATGAGGATCTGGAAAAAAAATTGTTGCTCTGTATAAAGATGGCCTAGGAAAGGGGTCAGCAACCCCTCGCATATCTTTTCATGTGACAACACTGAAGAAATGACATTTTACTACAATGTAAAGTAGTGAGTGTACAGCAGGGGTCAAGTCCTGGGAAAAAAAGTGAGGGAACTCACCCACGAATTCCACAACCCCCATTACCTGAAGAAAATATATATATATATATCACGAGTATAGCAGCGCGTGCCGGTGATACCATTTTAATTGGGTTAACTTTACATTTAAAAGACAAGCTTTCAAGAGTGTAACCTGGAAACTATACTGATCAGTGAAAGGTATCACTACGTACAGATATACTCGTTATTGTGGCAACTGGACTAACGCATTTTATATACAAATATATATATATATCTCTATCTCCAGGCACTGAGCCCCCAGAATAATATACACAGCGCTGAACCCCCAGAATAATATACACAGCGCTGAGCCCCCAGAATAATATACACAGCACTGAGCCCCCAGAATAACATACACAACACTGAACCCCCAGAATAATATACACAGCGCTGAACCCCCAGAATATACACAGCGCTGAACCCCCAGAATAATATACACAGCGCTGAGCCCCCAGAATAATATACACAGCACTGAGCCCCCAGAATAATATACACAGCACTGAGCCCCCAGAATAACATACACAACACTGAGCCTCCAGAATAATATACACAGCACTGAGCCCCCAGAATAACATACACAGCACTGAGCCCCCAGAATAATATACACAGCACTGAACCCCAAGAATAATATACACAGCACTGAACCCCAAGAATAATATACACAGCACTGAGCCCCCAGAATAATATACACAGCGCTGAACCCCCAGAATAATATACACAGCACTGAGCCTCCAGGATAATATACACAGCACTGAGCCCCCAGAAATATATACACAGCACTGAGCCCCCAGAATAACATACACAGCACTGAACCCCAAGAATAATATGCACAGCACTGGTTATATGGATATATTTTCCCCAGTTCACATGGATATAATTGCCCCAGCTCATATGGATAATGCCCCCAGGTCTCATGGATAATGCCCCAGCTCTCATGGATAATGCCCCCAGGTCTCATGGATAATGCCCCAGGTCTCATGGATAATGCCCCAGGTCTCATGGATATTGCCCCCTGGTCTCATGGATATGCCCCAGCTCTCATGGATAATGCCCCAGCTCTCATGGATAATGACCCCAGCTCTCATGGATAATGCCCCCAGCTCTCATGGATAATGCCCCCAGCTCTCATGGATAATGCCCCAGCTCTCATGGATATTGCCCCAGCTCTCATGGATAGTGCCCCAGCTCTCATGGATAGTGCCCCAGCTCTCATGGATATTGCCCCAGCTCTCATGGATAATGCCCCAGGTCTCATGGATAATGCCCCAGCTCTCATGGATATTGCCCCCCTGGTCTCATGGATATTGCCCCAGCTCTCATGGATATTGCCCCCCTGGTCTCATGGATATTGCCCCCTGGTCTCATGGATATTGCCCCCCTGGTCTCATGGATATTGCCCCCTCCCAGGTCTCATGGATAATGCCCCAGCTCTCATGGATAATGCCCCCAGGTCTCATGGATAATGCCCCAGGTCTCATGGATATTGCCCCCTGGTCTCATGGATATGCCCCAGCTCTCATGGATAATGCCCCAGCTCTCATGGATAATGACCCCAGCTCTCATGGATAATGCCCCCAGCTCTCATGGATATTGCCCCAGCTCTCATGGATATTGCCCCAGCTCTCATGGATAGTGCCCCAGCTCTCATGGATATTGCCCCAGGTCTCATGGATAATGCCCCAGGTCTCATGGATAATGCCCCAGCTCTCATGGATATTGCCCCAGGTCTCATGGATAATGCCCCAGGTCTCATGGATAATGCCCCAGGTTTCATGGATAATGCCCCAGCTCTCATGGATAATGCCCCAGCTCTCATGGATAATGCCCCAGCTCTCATGGATAATGCCCCAGCTCTCATGGATAATGCCCCAGCTCTCATGGATATTGCCCCCAGCTCTCATGGATAATGCCCCAGCTCTCATGGATATTGCCCCAGCTCTCATGGATAATGCCCCAGGTCTCATGGATATTGCCCCAGGTCTCATGGATATTGCCCCAGCTCTCATGGATAATGCCCCAGGTCTCATGGATAATGCCCCAGCTCTCATGGATAATGCCCCAGCTCTCATGGATAATGCCCCAGCTCTCATGGATATTGCCCCAGCTCTCATGGATAATGCCCCAGGTCTCATGGATAATGCCCCCAGCTCTCATGGATATTGCCCCAGCTCTCATGGATATCCCAGCTCTCATGGATAATGCCCCAGCTCTCATGGATATTGTCCCAGCTCTCATGGATATTGCCCCAGCTCTCATGGATATTGCCCCAGCTCTCATGGATAATGCCCCAGCTCTCATGGATATTGCCCCAGCTCTCATGGATATTGCCCCAGCTCTCATGGATATTGCCCCAGCTCTCATGGATATTGCCCCCCTGGTCTCATGGATATTGCCCCAGTCTCATGGATATTGCCCCAGCTCTCATGGATATTGCCCCCAGGTCTCATGGATATTGCCCCCAGCTCTCATGGATAATGCCCCAGCTCTCATGGATAATGCCCCAGCTCTCATGGATATTGCCCCAGCTCTCATGGATATTGCCCCAGCTCTCATGGATATTGCCCCCTGGTCTCATGGATATTGCCCCCCTGGTCTCATGGATATTGCCCCCTGGTCTCATGGATATTGCCCCCCAGGTCTCATGGATAATGCCCCAGCTCTCATGGATAATGCCCCAGGTCTCATGGATAATGCCCCAGGTCTCATGGATATTGCCCCCTGGTCTCATGGATATGCCCCAGCTCTCATGGATAATGCCCCAGCTCTCATGGATAATGACCCCAGCTCTCATGGATAATGCCCCCAGCTCTCATGGATATTGCCCCAGCTCTCATGGATATTGCCCCAGCTCTCATGGATATTGCCCCAGCTCTCATGGATATTGCCCCAGGTCTCATGGATAATGCCCCAGGTCTCATGGATAATGCCCCAGCTCTCATGGATATTGCCCCCAGGTCTCATGGATAATGCCCCCAGGTCTCATGGATAATGCCCCAGGTCTCATGGATAATGCCCCAGGTCTCATGGATAATGCCCCAGCTCTCATGGATAATGCCCCAGCTCTCATGGATAATGCCCCAGCTCTCATGGATAATGCCCCAGCTCTCATGGATAATGCCCCCAGCTCTCATGGATAATGCCCCAGGTCTCATGGATATTGCCCCAGGTCTCATGGATATTGCCCCAGCTCTCATGGATAATGCCCCAGGTCTCATGGATAATGCCCCAGCTCTCATGGATAATGCCCCAGCTCTCATGGATAATGCCCCAGCTCTCATGGATATTGCCCCAGCTCTCATGGATAATGCCCCAGGTCTCATGGATAATGCCCCCAGCTCTCATGGATATTGCCCCAGCTCTCATGGATATTGCCCCAGCTCTCATGGATAATGCCCCAGCTCTCATGGATATTGCCCCAGCTCTCATGGATATTGCCCCAGCTCTCATGGATATTGCCCCAGCTCTCATGGATATTGCCCCAGCTCTCATGGATAATGCCCCAGCTCTCATTGATATTGCCCCAGCTCTCATGGATATTGCCCCAGCTCTCATGGATATTGCCCCAGCTCTCATGGATAATGCCCCAGCTCTCATGGATATTGCCCCCCTGGTCTCATGGATATTGCCCCCCTGGTCTCATGGATATTGCCCCCCTGGTCTCATGGATATTGCCCCCCTGGTCTCATGGATATTGCCCCCCCCCAGGTCTCAGGGATACTGCCCCCCCCAGCTCACCTTTGCTGCTGCTTCTCCACATTGCCAGCAGCCGCGTGCTTCCTGCTTCAGTGGCCGCTGACAGGAAGTGCAGCCGCTCGCCTGGGAACTATGAAACAGCCAGGCGAGCGGCTCCACCTCCTGTCAGCTGGCCCTTGTAACAGGAAGCACGCCGGCCGCCAGCAATGTGCGGCGGCGGCGTTCGGGCTCGGGCCACAGCGGGAACGCTGCGTTCCCGCAGCGGGAAAAGTGCGGGAACGCCGTTCCTGCGCGTTCCCGCTCGACTCGAGCCCTGGTGTACAGCTTGTATAACAGTGTACATTTGCTGTCCCCTCAAAATAACTCAACACACAACCATTAATAGCTAAACCACTGGCAACAAAAGTGAGTACACCCCTAAGTGAAAATGTCCAAATTGGGCCCAAAGTGTCAATATTTTGTGTGGCCACCATTATTTTCCAGCACTGCTTAACCCTCTTGGGCATGGAGTTTCACAGGTTGCCACTGGAGTCTTCTTCCACTCCTCCGTGACGCCATCCAGGAGCTGGTGGATATTAGAGACCTTGTACTCCTCCGCCTTCCGTTTGAGGATGCCCCATAGGGTTTCGGTCTGGAGACATGCTTGGCCAGTCCATCACCTTTACCTCAGCTTCTTTAGCAAGGCAGTGGTCATCTTGGAGGTGTGTTTGGGGTTGTTCTCATGTTGGAATACTGCCCTGCGGCCCAGTCTCTGAAGGGAGGGGATCATGCTCTGCTTCAATATGTCACAGTACATGTTGGCATTCATGGTTCTCTCAAAGAACTATAGCTCCCCAGTGCTGGCAGCACTCATGCAGCCCCATGACACTCCCACCACCATGCTTGACTTTAGGCAAGACACACTTGTCTTTGTACTCCTCACCTTGTTACCACCACACATGCTTGACACCATCTGAACCAAATAAGTTTATCTTGGTTTCATCAGACCCCAGGACATCGTTCCAGTAATCCATGTCCTTCGTCTGCTTGTATTCAGCAAACTGTTTGCAGGCTTTCTTGTGCATCATCTTTAGAAAAGGCTTCCTTCTGGGATGACATCCATGCAGACCAATTTGATGCAGTGTGTGGCATATGGTCTGAGCACTGACAGGCTTATCCCCCACCCCTTCAACCTCTTTAGTAATGCTGGCAGCACTCATACGTCTATTTCCCAAATAAAACCTCTGGATATGATGCGGAGCACGTGCAATCAACTTCTTTGGTCGACCATGGCGATGCCTGTCCTTTGTGGAACCTGTCCTGTTAAACAGCTGTATGGTCTTGGCCACCGTGCTGCAGCTCAATTTCAGGGTCCTGGCGATCTTATTATAGTCTAGGCCATCTTTATGTAGAGCAACATTTTTTTTCCAGATCCTCAGAGTTCTTTGCCATGAGGTGCCATGTTATACTTCCAGTGACCAGTATGAGAGAGCGAGCAATAACACCAAATTTAACACACCTGCACCCTTTTCACACCCGAGACCTTGTAACACCAAGGAGTCACATGACACCGGGGAGGGAAAATGGCTAATTGGGCCCAATTTGGACATTTTCACTTCGGGGTATACTAATTTTTGTTGCAAGCAGTTTAGACCGATCTGCTTTTCTAGGTGGCTGATCGGTCTGTTAAACGGGTTGTCGACTGCATCGGATGGTTTGCGGCTGCGTTCGGTGGTCTGTTGGGCAGATCGTAGTCTGCGTTCGCCAAAATCCTTCGGCGCACTGCAGGACCCTGTGGTGAATGCTGAATTCACCGCAGGGACAGCGAATTGAACTCGCCCAAGTGAGCCGAACGAGAGAGCATTGAAAATTAGGTGAAATTTCAGTGCTCTCTGTAAAAACAAAAAACTAAAGGGGTTATACATTGTCCCACAGTGTTATAATTAACAATTGTAATGTGGTTCCCTTTAAGCATAGAGTTGTTTTTTCTTTTATATATCTAGATACACTTGAAAACTATCAAATTCCTTTCCACGATTTTTTTTTCTTTAATTTTGAATCACTAAAGTAATGTCCTCTAAAATTTGACTGTTATCGTTTTACTTTGCTTTACACCGTGCCGGAATTCTCTTCTTGGTTAAAGGCCTTGACACTTGTCGAGCTCTTGTTCCAGACCCCAAAGTCTGCAATGTTTCCGCGGTGAACTTTTGACAGGGTGAAACACACAGCATGATCAGAAGTTTTGCATCACCTCCTGCAGACAAAAAAAGAAGAGATAAATTTATCCATCTCAGGTTAACGAAGGTTACGGCAAACTATATGGATTGCATAAAAGACAGGCGTGTGCCTTTTCAAATCCTATCCAATTAATTGAATCTGCATAGGCTGACTTTAATCATAATCTGAAACATGTGAAAGATGGTCCAGAGAAATGGGATGCATCCGAGCAAAAACTTAAGGTGTTACAGCAAAGGGGCTGAAAACGGAGGTGAATTTGATATTTCATTGTTTTCTTTTTAATACATTTGCAATTTTGTAAAAAAAAAAAAAAAAAAAAGGGTTTGCATTGTCATCATTGGGTATTGAGTGCAGATTTGTGTGAAAAAAATAAATATTTAAAGCTGCAACATAAATATGAAAAAATGCATTGGTCTGAATACTTTCTTTATCATTAATACCGAAAAAAATTACATTTTATGGCATGATTCCTTTTATTTTATAGACACAAGTGGGTAGTCAAATTTCAAGCATTTCTCCATTTGAAGTGATTTGACTAGGCACTAAAACAGCATAGCTAATGAACTACTCTAAATATCTCCTGGAAACATAATATCTTAACATACATCCTAATTTGACAGAACATATTCCATGGCAAATATTTAAACTATGCAAGAAATGTGATTGCGCACATCCAGTGAGGCGAGAGTAAAATCTATGGGCAATATTATCATAGCTGGTCTTAAAGTAAATTATTATCAGTCAAGAAAGTTTCTACAGTTTGTGAAATAATATAAAGTGTAGGCATAGGATTCTGACATTCTTGTTTTTAAATGACTAAAAAATATCCAGTGATTTTGTTTGTCATGTGTTACTAGTATTATTGTACACAGATTGCTGAGAAGTAGTTGAAAGTCGATACTTTAAAATAATCCACTAAAACCTGTCAATTTATTAGCAGAACTGAAATCTTGACCAAGAAGTTAAAAATTTACAGTAAAGCAATATAATTACCTGTATATAATATATATATATATATATATATATTTTAAATGGCAATTTTGATGGGTTATAAGTTTACTGTCCAGTACCTTAAGGCCAATGCAGACGAGCGCACTATGTGCGCCTGTACGGACGTGCCATCCGACGCTGTGTTGTGACATTTCGACGGGGCCAGCATGCGCACGAATTGCACGTGCTGAAAGCCTCCCCGTTAAAACGCTACGAAGTGATTTCGATGGGGCTGCAAAGCATGATCCTCCATCTCCCTCGCGAGGAGGGAACCAGGAAGCATGACGTTCGCGATCGTCCGGAGTGTGACTGCGGGGGACAGTGAGGGAGCGCAGGGACAGGTATGTGTCCAGCCCGAGTGTGGCTCGGGGTTACCACTTTCAGCAGTGAAATTAACCCCTGAGCCACACTCGGATACCGCTAGGGGGCTAAATAAATTGTAACAATGTAATAAAATATGTCAGAATTGAAACGCCGGGGCGGTTCAACCTGCCAAATGAAACCACCAAAAATCAGGGCATTTCACTGACATTTTGGTGCTGTTCAGTATTTTCTGAATAGATCTTTGGGAATATCAGCTGATTCAATTAGAAAAAAAAATTCATGGGCCCAAGTTTAAAAATGAGCCGGATACGAAAAAAGTGAGCTGGCAAAATAAAACCCAATAAAGCTTATTTTCTTGGAATTTTTTGAAAAATTGGCATACAGATAAATTTTACTGTATCTGAGGAAAGATCTTTTGTGGAATTGATTGCTTCAAACCTAGAGCAGCATAGCAAGAGGAATCAATTGAAATGAGCGGAACATGGGCAGCGAGAAAAACAGTCTACCATTATCTCCAGCACCAGGCCCATGAAAATCATAATCCAGTACACTATAAATGAAATAGAAAAGACCACAGCACCGTGCAGAACAGGTAGCAAATACATAGGAATTGACTTACCAATGGAGTCTTGGAGCAGGTGCGTAAGCCTGCTGTTGCGATAAGGAATGTGAGAGCAGCGTTCTGACAGTGCTCCCAGGACATCTGACAGGGCAGATAAGCTCCGATTAATGAAAGAAGTCTCTCTCAAGGCTGCCCCCTTCACTCCAGACATACCTAATTCAATATAAACAATGCTTGCTTGGTTATTCAATAATTGACTTTATTTTATCGGTTTGTCAAAAATTGCTGATAAGCTGTTAGTTTGAAAAATGGACAGTATAAATATCTTTTTTTGGTTTCTTGTTGAAAGACAGGTATTATATGGCTGGACAATTAAGTAAACGCAAAGGAAAAGGTTGCTTATTTTTTTAAAAGTAACTATGAATTATATAATTTATTAAATTAGCAATATTTGGTTCTACTTATTTATTATTCAGCACAAAGAAATACTCCAATATATTACATTTGCTCATATAGAGGCAGGAGTCTAGTCCTGAAAAAAAAGTCAGGAACTCTCCAAGAATTCTGTTCCTCAATTAACCTTGGACCTTAACCCACCGCTCCACATTTAAATCTCATATCAAGGTTTAAAGACCGGATGGGTTTTAGGGAATTGTTATGATCATTGTAATCCATATCATATATATTGGGTGACTTATTAGGCTCCAGCTCTTTATTAAAAGCTTCTCAGTGTGTGGGCCAAAAGGGAACTCTGTTCTCTATGATAAACTAGGGGAGGAACTGCGTTCCTATGAGTTCCTGCTGAATTTACCCCTGTAATTAGGTATGCCCCGCTTGTAAAGCTATAATCTGACAGTTTGACACATCATAAGGCTGGGGTCACACTAGCGCATTTTTAACGTGCTTTTAGGCGCACTTAATCACGGCCGCAGTAGCAGCAAATGACGCGCAATGACGGCCAATATACGAAGTATAGAAGAACAAAAGTCCGGCCGCACAACGCAAGTGGAAAATGAACGCATTTTTTCGAGAACGCAGAACCGCTAGTACTGACCTACAGGGTGCGCTGCGTCTGCTAGCGGTGAGTGTGCGTGATTAGGAGATGTCAGACGCTGCTAATGTCCAGCCAAAATAACGTCCAGACGCAAAAAGTGTTTTATTGACGATCCGTAAAAAATCACGCACGAAAATGCGCATTGTATGACCGTTTGCGCGCATTCCGTGAAAAAATACGGCAATGCGTTCGGATGCACTTTTTGACGGTCGCTGCGAATAATGCGTTTGTTTGACCCTAGCCTTAGTTGTAAAATCCAAAATCCTTCACATATAAAATCTCTTTGCTTTAATCAGTCATTCATAGTGCAGGAGGGGTGGGGTCGCGCCTATTCCCCGAAGGGTTGGCTGCAACCACCAAATGCATCCAGCCCAACAACATGTGTAGAACATAACAAAGAAAAAAATGTCATCTGCGCTTACTCCAATTATACCATGTGAAAATAAACACAATTAGAGGTTTGGTTTCTTAACAATGGCCATTACAAGACTAGCTCGCCCGCCAACGTCAAGGCACCTCTATAAGGGCGAGTCCTAACCAAAATGAAACCACAGGCTGCTACATAGCAAACCATACCTGCTCATGCTGCTTGTCAAACATGAGGTAGACTGGTGGGCCTTTATTTATGCTCCCCCAGAAACAAAATCCACAATTCTTTGTTATGTTCTACACATGTTGTTGGGCTGGATGCATTTGGTGGTTGCAGCCAACTCTTCGGGGAATAGGCGCAAAGTATTTTATCAGGAAGGAAACATTGAGATGTCACTAATTTTCAAGTATGTCCTGGGTAGGCAAGGCCTAGGCTTTCACTTTCCAGGGGGCAACAAAAAACCTCACCACTAATTGGGTTACTCACAGAGCACCGAAATGACGCCAAAATTTTGGTGTTCTGTAGTTCCCTGCACTTCGGGGAATAAAATTTCCCAACCCTGCAGTGAATTCACCATTCACCGCAGGGTCCCCAAAGTGCATGGAGTCGGCCGCTGTATGCTGCCACCGCAAACCTATGGCCTGCTGTTTTCAAAAGAACTACTGAAGGAAAATGTCTAGAATTTACATATAAGATCCTATGATTGATAATAAAAAGTTCTGTTACAGAAAAAGGAGAACCGCTATTAAAAAAAGGGGGGGGGAATTTAGCCCAAAAAATTTTGAAAAATCACTAAAAGGTACAAAAAACCCCCCAATAAATAAATAAACACTTTTTACTGCAGATTAAAATAATAAATGGTTTATTAGATATTGCATAAAAAACGGGAATATTTTTAACATTGAAACCTATGGGGTTCGCCTGAATAAACCTGCTGATTGAAACCACCGAACATCAGGGCATTTCACTGACATTTCTCTGCTGTTTGGTGTTCTCTGAATAGATTAACCATTACTTCTCTATGGGGATTTGCACTGCCTTCAAACAGCACCGTACTTGCTGGCAGTTCGCCAAACTTGTGTGTGAGCATATCACCAGAGCAGTGGTGTACTTAGAGGAGTGGCGGAGGGCAGGCCGCCCCAGGTACCAGTGATTATTGGAGTGTCATTAGGGGGTAATAGGAGGTGCTACAGTCACTGTGTGTCAGCTTTGAGCTGTGTTCTCAAACAACGAGCAGCGGAGCATTGCGTTTGCATACGGAATAAAATCGAATAGAATAAAAATCCCCCTCTCCTCCCTCCATAGCTCCTCCCCTGCCCCGCAGCAGCTCTAGGAGAGGGGAGGGGGATGTGATTTGTGTCCAGAGAGAGAAGATGACAGTAACCGGCAGGTAAATGGGGGGGGGGTTTCAGCAGAATATGAAGCCCTGTCTGCTTACTGCTGTTTAAAGTGGACCTTTCCTTAACCAGCACTGCAGTGATAGAAATTTGTCATTGAGCTGCCTGGCTCCTGGTGAGGCTGCTTGCGTGCAGGTCTCACTCGGTCCGGCCAGTCAGGTGGTACTGAGTCGCAGTACCACCTGACTGGCTGAACCACGTGACACGCATGCACGCAGCTGCCCGCCCTTTCGTTAACATGGACTGTCACTCTATTCTGGACTGAACACCCACCGGGAAGGGAATCAAAGCCACGGTGCACCCTCTGGCAGTGGCACCCCACTGTTGACAAGATGGCTCCACGCACAGGCACAGCCGTGATCCTAACGTGGCCTGGAGGGACCTCCTGCTGAGTCTGTACACAGTCCCTGCAGACTCTGCACACATCCCTACCGCAGACAGAGGCCGGTAAATGTAGAATAAATAATTGCTGTGTGCTCATACACACTCGGTTTGCTGGGAGTTTTATTGCAGTGGATTCTGATGCACTCATACACCACCACACATTGCATTGCTGGGAGTTTTATGGCAGTGGATTCTGATGCACTCATACACACCGCACATTGCATTGCTGGGAGTTTTATTGCTGTGGATTCTGATACGCTGACACACACCACACATTGCATTGCTGGGAGTTTTTTGCTGTGGATTCTGTGATACACACTGCATATTACTGTGAGTTTTATTGCCCTGGAGCTCTGGGATACGCTCATACACACTGCACATTACTGTGAGTTTTATTGCTGTGCAGTTCTGTGATATGCTCATACACACTGCACATTTCTGTGGGTTTTATTGCTTTGCAGCTCTGATATGCTCATACACAGTGCCATTTCTGTGGGTTTTAGGCTAGGGTCAGACGAGCGTGATTTCTACAGACTGTACGTCCGTGCAGTACGGACATCGTCAGTACGGATGACGCAGTAGTGGTCACACAGTCCGTTTTTTCACTGAAGTTATTTTTGACGGATGTAGGAGGGAAAAATAAATTACAATGAAAAAACATTCTGTCCGTCAAAAATGCTGGACGTATAAATGCAGTCCGTCTGACCATGCTCCATCACTCACACACAAAGCTATGCGGACGTTGCGGACGTGGCGCACTCCGCACGTCCGTTCTAGCAGTATTACGTTCTTGCCTAACCTGCGTCCGTTTGCCGCGGCCGTTGTGCGTCCGCAGTTCAGTGCGGACGTACTTCATGTGTCAGGCTCCAATGGACTTTCTTTCATGCTATCACGGACGTACTTTTAGGCGCAATCACGGACGTGAACACTACGCTCGTCTGACCCCAGCCTTATTGCTATGCAGCTCTGTGATACGCTCATATGCAGTGCACGTTTCTGTGGATTTTATTGTTCCACCAATTAGAGCGGCTGTGATCCCGTTTACTTGACATGCGTGGCTGTTCTTTGTAAAAATACTTGAATTTAAACATTTCATAATTTTATTTATCTCAATAGATACATTTGAAATGGTATACAAAATATACAAGTAGGCACTTGGTATCCACTTTTAATATAAAGAGGAAAAGGCGGAGCTCTAAGAGGAAAAGGTGGAGCTTAAAGAGGAAGGGTGGGGATTAACCAGGAAGAGGTGTGCCCTTGACAGGAAGGGGTGCGTCAAATTTTAATTAGGGGGTGCACGAGTTTAGTCAGGCCTATGGCAGCACAAAACCTAAATACACCACTGCGCATCGACGCACTTTTTGACGGTAGACGTGAAAAATGCGTTCGTCTGACCCTAGCCTTATCTTTAGGTTTTTATCACTTTATATTATGTTTATTGATATAACAAATCTTTTGAACCTTTTATGAGGTTTTAGAAGCGTCCTTTCAGCATAGTGTTAGATTACTAGTTTTTCCACCTGCCCTTGATATTCCACCACGAGGCACCGACCTAAAAATACTACCTCGAACGTGGAACATCACCTGGATCCTCTACCTACACCAAAGAGGATTTTGACTCCCACTGGAAAGAGACCTGATACAATAAATGTGCCGAATATGACTTTACATGAGAATACATCTACCTTGGCTACCTCTCTGGGGAGTAAAATTCCAGCATGGTTTTAACCTGGCCTGTATGGGACTACACCCCTTGTCTACTTGCATCTTGGAGTAACAAGCACACCAGAGGACCACACAGAGAGGAAATGTTGTCCCATGAGTGACCATCTACACACGCACGAGATGCAGGTTAAATTGGCTCTATCACATGTAAATGGTATATCTACCATATATCCACATTCTCTTCTCCATTCTGTACGACATTTGCACTATTATCGGAGTTTGTCTTTTACATTTGAAGGTGTCACTAAAGTCAAAGAAGGACAACACTTTGCTCAAGTTTAAGTGTCTCAATATCTATTTTTTGTTTATTTTTCTCCATATTGATGTAGTTAATTAGTGTCTTGATTGCTGTATGGATTGTTTCCCTTGTATATTTTATTGTATCTGTATATATATGAAGGTTCTTTGCACCTTTGACAAAGTGAAGCTGCGCTGTGCAATTTATATTCAGCTCATTTTGCTCTGAATCATAGCTGTCCGTTACTATTTGCTCTTACCAGTCCACTGTTTGCAGCCAGAAGAAGAGGCTGATGGTGTCTCCTCTGCATGCTGAAATCTCTCAGGTATGTAAGGTATTACACAAAGCATAGGTGCTATTAAAGCAATAAATACAGAAAAAATGACGTTGCGCCCATACTCACCGGAGCGGCAGCAACTGCCAGGAGTAACAGCCCGGTTAATGTATGAAACATAACAAGGAAAAAAAGTGTCATCTGCGCTCGTTTCTATGTGTTCCATGTACAACAAAAATGAGGTTTTTGTTTGTTTCAATGGCCATTGCAACGTAAGCTCATTCGCCACTTCAAGGCACCTCTTTACAGAGTGAGTACCTAACAAATGTAACCAAAAGGCCGCTCTACTGAGCAGCTCCAAGCCCCTCCTGCTGCTTTTCAGCTAAGGAGAGGCAGAGATATGTTGGTTTTATTTATACACGCACCAAACACTTCCCATTTGGGATTACATTTGTTAGGTACTCACTCTATAAAGAGGTGCCTTGAAGTGGCAAGTGAGTTTACGTTGCAATGGCCATTGAAACAAACAAAAACCTCATTGTGTTTTGTTGTACATGGAACACATAGAAACGAGCGCAGATGACACTTTTTTTCCTTGTTAGGTTTCATACATTAACTGGGCTGTTACTCCTGGCAGTTGCTGCCGCTCCGGTGAGTGTGGGCGCGACACCATTTTTTCTGTATTTATGTATATCATGCTTGTAACACCAGTCCGTCGTTTTGCAGCTGTTTCTCTTTCCATGTTTTTGTTTTTAATCCCAAATGGGAAGTGTTTGGTGTGTGTATAAATAAAACCCACCATCTCTGCCTCTCCTTGGCTGAAAAGCAGCAGGAGGGGCTTGGAGCTGCTCAGTAGAGCGGCCTTTTGTTTACATTGGTTAGGTACTCACTCTGTAAAGAGGTGCCTTGAAGTGGCGAGTGAGCTTACGTTGCAATGGCCATTGAAACAAACAAAAACCTCAGTGTTTTGTTGTACATGGAACACATAGAAACGAGCGCAGATGACACTTTTTTCCTTGCTATTAAAGCAATGTTTCCCAGGAACTAGGAATGTGCGTTTCGGGTTTCGGAATTTTCACGAAATTTCCCGATTTGTGCATTCGGACGATTTTTCGGATCCGAAAACCGCAGATCCGAACAAATTTCCGAGCCGAAACGAAAACTATTCGGAATTTTCGAATGGACTAGAACTGTGTAAAATCGAAATTCATTTTTGTTCCATTCGTGATTTCGGCTCCATTCCTGATTTCGGTTCCATTTCAGACATCGTATTTTTCGGTTATATCGCTGATTCTGTAATTTTGTATCATTCCCATCTCAATGTGTCCTTCCTGGAAAACCAGAGAAATCTCAATGTATCTTTCTTGTAAAACATGAGAAATCTCATTGTATCCTTCGTGTAAAACATGAGAAATCGTATCGTAGCGACAGAAATATCGGATCCAAAAAACCATTAGTTTACGTCAAAACGAATAGACCCTTTGAAACGAGGAGAACAGATGTTCCGAAAACCCCAAAAATTTACGAAATCGCAAAAAAGGCGATACGAAAAACAAACCGAACCGAAATGGAAATCGGCCAAAACGAGCCGGACTGAAAATTTACAAAATCCGAACGAACGAGCTGAAAAAAAATAAATCAGTGCACAAGTCTACCAGGAACCGCTGACACACCACTTTTGACAGATATCTGAAGCACTTCACAGGTGATATGATTTGCTGCTCAGTGTTTGCAGGATTCAGTCTGCATTTCCCCAAGGTGATCTGTAAAATATGGCCTGTCAGGGGGTCCCAAGGAGAGGTTTGTTAAAGGGACACTACCACTTACAGAAGCTGTAACTAGAATACTTGTGCATTACAAATAAAACCTTGTTATAAAACACATGATGCTTTTTTTTTTTTACTAAGTTTGAAGTAGTTGCATGTAAAAAGGAAATGATATCTAATTTTTTGTATTTTTTCCATAATGCAACATTTACCAAACGCTTTGCTTTGTGGCTCTTGTTTATTTAATCTACGGTATTTTACATTTAAGGAGGTGGACAAGGGAATGTTTAGATAAAGTCGTAGAAGGTCTATTGTGATATCTAGGTGATGTGTGATAAGAGATGGTAGCTGAATGAGATAGGACAGGGAGTTTAAAAAATACTTCTAATCTACCCCTACTGGATGTAATATGGAGGAGCCATTAAGGTAATGGCTGAAGTCATTAGGTCTAAACTACAATTAAAAGGATATACAGTATTTACTAGCGTATAGCACACACATTTTTTTCCCAAAAAAATTAAAAAATTAGGCTGAAAATGTGCATGCGCGTTATACACCTATATACGCATTATACGCTGATACATATGGTGCTCAGCCGCTGGCAGCATAATGATGGGATGGGGATTATCCACAAATCCTCTCACTCGCTGCTATGCGCCAGATACTCATTCAAGGCGCGCCCAAATGGTGAGAGGGCACAACGTGAAGGAGGATTAGAGATCTTTTTTTCTTCCAGGTGTTTTTTTTAGTTTCGGCTCATTTCGGACCGTTTTAGTTTCGATTCGATTCTAAACTTCGGATCGATTCGATTGATAAAAAGCTAAAAAAAAAAAAAAATCTTTTTTTTAAATGCTCTTAAGATCCTAAAAAAATCTAAAAATAAAGAGATTCTTTACTGTAGAATATTATAAGCAATGGTTTATTAGATATTTAATTAAAACGGGAATATTTTTAACATTGAAGCCTATGGGGTAAAACATTTACCACACCTTTAACATTGAAGCCTATGGGGTTAAAACATTTACCACACCTTTAACATTGAAGCCTATGGGGTAAAACATTTCCCACACCATTTTTAAGATTGAAGCCTATGGGGTAAAACATTTCCCACGCCTTTTTTAACATTTAAAATGAATGGATATCCATTTGATAGTTCATTTCAAATTCGATAGTTAATCGATATCCAAATCGGTGCATGTTTATTTTTTTAAAAAAAGTTGTTTTTGTTTTTTACTTTATTTTCATTGTTTCCTGTCCCCCAGAGCAGTACCCGGACCCCCCATACACCTTTTATGGTCAATATCTTGCATATATTCCCTCTTGGAAGGCACTTTAAAATTCGAACTTTTGAGCCCCATAGACTTGCATAGAGTTCGAATCGGGTTCTCGTTAGAATTCAAACTTTTTCAAAAGTTTGAGTTCAAATGCGAGCCAAACACGGGGGTGTTCGGCCCATCACTACTGTAGAGGTGCTGCCCGGCCGTGTGAGGATTCATATGCTGCATTAATTATACTATAGAAGTGCTGCCCGGCAGTGTGCGGAATCATGTGCTGCCCGGCAGTGTGCGGAATCATTTGCTGCATTATTATACTGTAGAGGTACTGCCCGGCAGTGTGTGGAATCATATGCTGCATTAATTATACTGTAGAGGTGCTGCCCGGCAGTGTGTGGAATCATATGCTGCATTATTATACTGTAGAGGTGCTGCCCGGCAGTGTGCAGAATCATATGTTGCATTATTATACTGTAGAGGTGCTGCCTGGCGGTGTGCGGATTCATATGCTGCAGTAATTATACTGTAGAGGTGCTGCCTGCAGTGTGAGGATTCCAATGCTGCATTAATTATTATACTGTAGAGGTGCTGCCCGGCAGTGTGTGGATTCATATGCTGCATTATTATACTGTAGAGGTGCTGCCTGGCAGTGTGAGGATTCATATGCTGCATTAATTATACTGTAGAGGTGCTGCCTGGCAGTGTGAGGATTCATATGCTGTATTAATTATACTGTAGAGGTGCTGCCTGGCAGTGTGCGGATTCATATGCTGCATTAATTATACTGTAGAGGTGCTGCCTGGCAGTGTGCGGATTCATATGCTGCAGTAATTATACTGTAGAGGTGCTGCCTGGCAGTGTGAGGATTCCAATGCTGCATTAATTATACTGTAGAGGTGCTGCCCGGCAGTGTGTGGATTCATATGCTGCATTATTATACTGTAGAGGTGCTGCCTGGCAGTGTGAGGATTCATATGCTGCATTAATTATACTGTAGAGGTGCTGCCTGGCAGTGTGCGGATTCATATGCTGCATTAATTATACTGTAGAGGTGCTGCCTGGCAGTGTGAGGTTTCATATGCTGCATTAATTATACTGTAGAGGTGCTGCCCGGCAGTGTGAGGATTCATATGCTGCATTAATTATACTGTAGAGGTGCTGCCCGGCAGTGTGAGGATTCATATGCTGCATTAATTATACTGTAGAGGTGCTGCCCGGCAGTGTGAGGATTCAAATGCTGCATTAATTATACTGTAGAGGTGCTGCCTGGCAGTGTGCGGATTCATATGCTGCATTAATTATACTGTAGAGGTGCTGCCTGGCAGTGTGAGGATTCATATGCTGCATTAATTATACTGTAGAGTGCTGCCTGCAGTGTGCGGATTCATATGCTGCATTAATTATACTGTAGAGGTGCTGCCTGGAAGTGTGAGGATTCATATGCTGCATTAATTATACTGTAGAGGTGCTGCTGGCAGTGTGAGGATTCATATGCTGCATTAATTATACTGTAGAGGTGCTGCCTGGCAGTGTGAGGATTCATATGCTGCATTAATTATACTGTAGAGGTGCTGCCTGGCAGTGTGAGGATTCATATGCTGCATTATTATACTGTAGAGGTGCTGCCGGCAGTGTGAGGATTCATATGCTGCATTATTATACTGTAGAGGTGCTGCCCGGCAGTGTGAGGATTCATATGCTGCATTAATTATACTGTAGAGGTGCTGCCCGGCAGTGTGAGGATTCATATGCTGCATTAATTATACTGTAGAGGTGCTGCCTGGCAGTGTGAGGATTCATATGCTGCATTAATTATACTGTAGAGGTGCTGCCTGGCAGTGTGAGGATTCATATGCTGCATTATTATACTGTAGAGGTGCTGCCCGGCAGTGTGAGGATTCATATGCTGCATTATTATACTGTAGAGGTGCTGCCCGGCAGTGTGAGGATTCATATGCTGCAACTATCGAATTTGAAATGAACTATCAAATGGATAAAGTAACTATCGAATTTGATCGAAACGATACGAAATCAGCAATGGAACCGAAAAATACGATGTCTGAAATGACCGAAATGGAACTGAAATCATGAATGGAATGAGAACGACTTGCGATTTTACAAATTTCACGTTCATACGAAATAACGAAATTATTTGGTTTCAGATCGGAAAAATTTTTGGATGCTGTGTATTTCAGTGCCGATCCGATTCAGAACATCGGACGAATCCGAAGCACCAAATCAGCCCGATTTGTTTCATAAAGTCCTTTGCTGATTATTACTTGTATTGTAAATTAAGATCAATTTGATAGTTGATTTGAATTCAAAATTTGATTTCAAATTCGATAGTTGAAATCAAATTCGATAGTGTGGGAAATGTTGTATCCCATAGGCTTCAATGTTAAAAATATTCCAGTTTTAATTCAATATCTAATAAACCGTTGCTTATAATATTCTGCAGTAAAAAGTCTATTTTTAGATTTTTCTTTTTTTTTATCAATTCGAAATTTCGTGTGGTCAAAAATACGAATTTGGGATGCCCTCGGAAGCACAAAAATGGTAAATTTCATAGGAAAAACTAATCTGTACAAAACAAATTGCACATCCATAAGGAGGATACGACACCTGCTGTCAACAAACAAAGCTGTGAGTGAGGCTTAGTATAGCCAGCCGTAGAGTGCCAGAGTTAGGGGAAGAAAGGTGAAGAAATATAGGATTTCTGGAGAGAGGGGGGAATAAATGAGACTGTGGGGATGAATGGCACTGCGCTGATGGGGAAGGGAGTGAATGGCTCTGGGGAGATGGATGCTCTGGGCAGAGGGTGGGGGAATGAAAGGCACTGGGAGATGGAGAAATGAGTGGGACTGGGGACATAGTAGGAGGCAAGATTGACAATTATACATAGAAACATAGAAAAATGTCGGCAGATAAGAACCTTTCGGCCCATCTAGTCTGCCCAATTACATGGATACTTTACCTGGATTTATCTTTTGTTTAGGATAGCCTTATGCCTATCCCATGCTTGCTTAAATTCAATTACTGTTTTGGCCTCTACCACTTCAACTGGAAGGCTGTTCCATGTATCCACCACCCTCTCAGTAAAATAATGCTTCCTGATGTTACTTTTAAACCTTTGCCCCTCTAATCTAAGACTATGTCCTCTTGTTTTGCTACTTTGTTTCCTTTTAAATATACTCCCTTCCTCTACCCTGTGGATTCCCTTTACGTATTTAAATGTTTCTATCAGATCACCTCTGTCTCGTCTTTTTTCCAAGCTGTACATGTTAAGATCATTAAGCCTTTCCTGGTAACTTTTCTACTTCAAGCTGTACACCATTTTAGTAGCCCTTCTCTGAACTCTCTCTAAGATGTCTATATCCTTCTGGAGATACGGTACTCCAAGTGAGGTCTCACCAGTGCTCGGTACAGTGGCATGAGCACTTCCCTTTTCCTACTGCTAATACCTCTCCCTACACAACCAAGCATTCTGCTAGCATTTCCTGCTGCTCTTTTACATTGACTACTTACCCTTAGATCCTCTGAAATAATAACCCATAAATCCCTTTCCTCAGATGTTGAGGTTAGGACTGTATCAAATATTCTATATTCAGCCCTTGGGTTTTTACGTCCAAGGTGCATTATCTTGCACTTATCCACATTAAAACTCAATTGCCACAGCTCCGACCATTTTTTTTAGTTTACCTAAATAATTTGTCATTTGGCTGATCCCTCCAGGAACTTCAACCCTGTTGCAAATCTTTGTGTCATCAGCAAAAAGACATACTTTTCCATTAATACCTTCTGCACTAATAAAAATATTAAAGAGAATGGGTCCAAGTACTGACCCCTGAGGTACCCCACTGGTAACAAGACCTTGCGCCGAATAAACTCCATTTACCACAACCCTCTGTTGCCTGTTACTCAGCCACTGCCTAATCCATTCAACAATATTGGAATCCAAGCTCAAAGATTGCAATTTATTGATAAGCCTTCTATGCTGAACAGTATCAAAAGCCTTACTGAAATCTAAATAAGCAATGTCTACTGCACCACCTGTGTCTATTATTTTTGTTACCCAATCAAAAAAAATCAATAAGATTAGTTTGGCATGATCTCCCTGAGGTAAACCCATGTTGTTTCTGATCCTGTAATCTATGTGTTTTCAGATGTTCAACAATCCTTTCCTTTAACATGGTTTCCATTAATTTCCCCACTACTGACGTAAGACTAACTGGCCTATAGTTCCCTGATTCCTCCCTACTACCCTTCTTGTAAATGGGCACAACATTTGCTAATTTCCAGTCTTCTGGGACGACTCCCGTTAGCAATGATTGGTTAAATAAATCTGTTAACGGTTTTGCTATTACATCACTGAGCTCTTTTAATAATTTAGGGTGGATCCCATCAGGCCCCATGGATTTATTTGTCTTTACTTTAGACAGCTGCTGTAGAACTTCCTCCTCTGTAAACGGATATGTAAATGTCTCGTTAGTGTTTCCTCCGGAGGTCCCTTTCCTTCCTTTTCTTCTGCAAAGACTGAACAAAAATATTCATTGAGGCAGTCAGCGAGACTTTTATCCTCTTCTACATACCTTCCTTCCTTTGTTTTTAATCTAACTAATCCTTGTTTTACTTTTCTTTTCTCGTTTATGTATCTAAAAAATGTTTTGTCCCCCTTTTTTACTGACTGAGCTATTTTCTCTTCTGCGTGTGCTTTGGAAGCTCTTATAAATTGCTTTGCCTCTTTCTGTCTAATCTTCTAGGTTTGCCTATCTTCTTCACTCTGAGTTTTTTTATAATTATTGAATGCTGTCTTTTTGTTCTTCACTATTTTGGCCACTTCTGCAGAGTACCACAGTGGTTTCTTCCCTTTTTTGTTTTTCCTAACAAGCCGAATGCAATTGCCTGTGGCCTTCAGTAATGCTTCCTTTAAATAATCCCATTTCTCCTGGACTCCCTTTAAACTCCTCCAGTCTGATAATGACTCATTCGCACAAAATCTCATTTTAGAAAAATAATTTTTTTTAAAGTCTAAAACTTTTGTTTTTGTGTGGTGCGGCTCCATCCCTGTTCTTATATTAAACCATACTGACTGGTGATCACTAGATCCCAAATTTTCACCTACAACAACGTCCGATACCAAACCTCCATTTGTGAGTATTAAATCCAATATGGCCTCTTTACGGGTCGGCTCCTCAACTACTTGTGCTAGAGATAATCCCAGTAGGGAGTTTAGAATATTTGTACTCCTGGTGCACCCAGCGGTTTTGGTTTTCCAGTTCACATCAGGAAGATTAAAGTCCCCCATGATAATAACTTCCCCCTTCATTGCCATTTTGATACATGATACATATTTACCTTATAAGTGGTATATATATAAATTAACAAAATGTTCAGCGCTCCCAAGTCATTCATTTTAAATAGGGATGCACTGATACCACTTTTTTAAGACCGAGTACCGATACTTTTTTCAAGTACTCACCTATACCGAGTACCGATACTTTTATTTTAGGTCATGTGACCACTTTCCAATAAGAACAGACCTCATATAAAAATGCCCCCAGCTCACATGTATATATCCCCCCGAGATACATATATATATACACAAACAAATCCATAAACGGAACCGCACTCGAGGTCTTCATATAATAAGATAAACAAATTTATTAAGGTTACATTAAAACAAAAACCGACGTTTCGGCCCAAATATGGGCCTTTATCAAGGTAAACGAACATAATATAAACTGTTGCTTTTATAATATAAAGATTAAATGGGACTTACCAAGTCTGTGCCACGTTGCCAGGGATCACGCCCACCCTTAAGCGGCGCATCGTTACTAGGCAATCGTGTAGCGTCCCAGCTGTACAATGCATGATCCACTAACACCCTAGGTTGTCATGGAGACCCGATACTAGGTTGCTGATTAAACGCAAAGGGCTGGAGGCAAAGAAAAAACAGTATAGATATCAGAAAAATACCAGAAACATAAGTAAACAAATAGACCATTATCAATATTAAAGAAAACCTCTAGTAAAAATATGATAATAAAGTGAGGATTATCAAGAAAATCATATAACCATAAAATAAGTGAGACTACTGGTGGGTAATTGTAAGAAAAAGAAAAAAAACGAAAAAAAAACAAAAACATTTATCTGTCATATGTAAATGAAATATATTCAATGAGTCCATTGGGCATAAGTGTGTTCAACGTTCTAATCCAAAATGTTTCTCTCTGTAAAAGAATCTGAGAGCGATTTCCTCCTCGTCGTAAGGGTGGAACATGATCAATGCCAATGAACTTCAATGTAGGCAGACTATGTTGGCATTGCAAAAAATGTTTAGCGACCGGCTTGTCCGTGTAGCAGTCACGGTATGCTGTGTTAATTGCAGATCTATGGCCTCTTATGCGATCACGTAGGGTTAAATCAGTCTTGCCTACGTAAGCTAAGCCACAGGGACAGTTGATTAAGTAAATCACAAACTCCGTTTGGCAAGTGATTCTAAAGCGAATCTTATATCTTTTACCACTAGTGGGGTGCACAAAGGAGATGCCAGGCATCATGTGGCGGCAGGTGACGCAATCCAGACAGTGGAAGCATCCCATTTTCTGAAATGTAGATATTTTATCATAGGAATGATGTGGATCCGTTTTGACCAGTAGATCACGTAAATTCTTGGTTCTTCGAAAAGAGATGAGAGGTGGAAAATGAAATTGTGTTGGTAATGTTTTATCATATTGAAAAATTGGCCAGTGTTGCCGAATTTGGGCAGCCGCCTGGTCTCCAGCTGTATGATACGTAAGGGGGAGAACAATGCGGGGGTGCTTGCGCTTGGTCAACCACTTTCGGGTTTCTAAACCTTTCCTCCACCTTCAGTAATGCTTTCTGAAGAATGGATGCTGCATAGCCCCTATTCAAAAATGTAGATGTCATTTCATCAATTTGAAGTTGATGCCGGGAGGGGTCTGAATTGTAGTATAGTACTCTTAAATATTGCAAAACCGGCAAAGAATTCTTCAGATGTCTAGGATGGTTACTGGTGGCTGCAAGTAATGAGTTTCTATCTGTCTCCTTACGAAACAGTGTGTAACCCAATTTGTTCCCATCACAGAAGACTGTAACATCCAAAAATGACACTCTGTCCGTATCTCTCACACTGGTTAATTGTACTGGTAGTTGAAGATCATTAATGTATTGAACCATATCATCAAAAGAGTTACGATCCCCTCTCCATATGAGAAAAATATCGTCTATAAAGCGAGTATACAAAATCAGATTAGCCATAAATTTGGAGAGGATACAGTCTTGTTCAAACGGATATAGATGTTGGCGTATGCTGGCACCATAGAAGCCCCCATTGCAGTGCCTGCAACCTGGAGATAGAACGGTTTCTCAAAACGGAAGTAATTGCATTCCAGTGATAATCGTAACAATTCTACCAAGAACTCAATTGGTGGACCCGTATATTCGTTTGAGGATAGTAGAGTACGTCTAAATGCCTCAATACCCTGTTGGTGAGGGATGATAGTGTATAAGCTGCTTACATCCATTGTGGCAAGAATAATTTCATCAGATGGTAATTCCAAGTTATTAATTTTTTCAAGAAAGTGGTTGGTGTCTTTCAAACATGTAGCTAGAGATAACACCGTTGATTTACAGCATTTATCGATATATTTCCCCAAAGGTTCGAGCAATCCACCCCGGGCCGAAACTATCGGTCGACCGGGGGGGGGGGGTCGATGTGGATCCTTGTGGATCTTTGGAATTGTGTAAAGAACTGGAATACGGGGATGGATACTCTGTAAATAGTTGGCAGTCTCTTCATTTATGTATCCTGCTTGTAAGCCAGTTTGAACAAGTAGTGTTATTTTCGTACTGAACACTTTACATGGATCTCCAGGCAGTTTTCTATATGTTGTAATGTCCGATAATTGATGTAAAATCTCCTGCCGGTACATTTGGTAGTTCAAAATTAACCATGCCTCCCCCTTGTCTGCTGGACGTATGACAATATTGGGATCTTCAGCTAGTTCTTTTAATGCTTGATGTTCATCTTTAGACAGATTATATCTCTTCATATTAGCTGGTAGGGTGAGATTCCCTGGAAGATTAGTCATCTGTGAAAATGATTTAATAAAAGGATTTGTAGCTTTAAAATCCTTAATACTTTTCATACGTAATTTTGTTTTAGGTATATTTCCAGGCTGATGAAAATTCTCATGGATTGCCAGCATACGATTTGTCTTGTACTGTTCTATCTCCAAGTTAAAGGCAGTGGGTTTTCTAGTGGGCACAAAGGTTAAACCCTTGCTTAAATACATTAAGATGAGCCTGGGTCAGCTTCTTTTCTGATAAATTAAAGACCGGCATTATTTCTTGGGAACTGGAGGACGCCCCTTGGGGTTGCTAGTTTTTGCCTTTCTGTCCTCGTCGTATCCTTGTTCGGCGCCACTTGCGTTGGTTACCCCTCTGATTTGAATTCTCATAGTTGATGCTGTGCCCTCCCTGAGGGGGCGTGCCTCTAAAAAAGAGGTGGTAGACAGATCCTTAGAATTCTCAACTACAGTGTCCACATCAGAACCGGATTCACCGGAGGTAATATCTATTGTGGTTACTTTGGGCTTCTGAACACGTGGTTTAGGGCGACGATAAGGAGGACGTGGTCTGTCTCCAGATAACCAACCATACACTCTGTGAGAGGTGTAATCAAAATTAACCCTTACCTGTTTCTGTTTTTTAAAACGGATCAATTCTGAGCGGTACTTTTCACATTCCTCTTGCATTTTAACAGCTAAGGGGGCAAATTCTTGCGACTTAATTATAGTCTCATGTTCTCTTTCAAATTTAGAAATCTTTAGGCGAATAGCCTCAATCTCCGTCCCAACCTCTTCAATAACCAACACAAGCCAGTCCAAGGCACATTTGTTGGCCACAGCCACCCATTTTTTACATAATGCAGGGTTGTTACGTCCTATCGTGGGAGCATTTTTAATCCGAAAACCTCGTGGAATACGTTTAGCTCTGTAATAATCAGAGAGGAAGGTGCCATGGAGATCCAGATCAATTTCCTTTTTTCTCATACGGAGAAGATCATTATAAACTTCTCTCGGTGTGTTGATATGTTGCAGTTGCTCCGGTGTCTGAGCCCATAGAACTTTGAGCGCTGCCTCCTCTGTAATATGCAAAGTATGAGCTTGTTCCTCGTAGGCTCCAGCCCTAAGCAGAAAATATTTGTTTACTTATGTTTCTGGTATTTTTCTGATATCTATACTGTTTTTTCTTTGCCTCCAGCCCTTTGCGTTTAATCAGCAACCTAGTATCGGGTCTCCATGACAACCTAGGGTGTTGTCAGTGGATCATGCATTGTACAGCTGGGACGCTACGCGATTGCCTAGTAACGATGCGCCACTTCCGGCTGGGCGTGATCGCTGGCAACGCGGCACAGACTTGGTAAGTCCCATTTAATCTTTATATTATGTAGCGCTGTGTTAAAATCTTGCTGCCGGCAGTACCTATTTTTGGCCACAAGATGGAGACAGTCGCGATTAGAGACACTGGACATTGGGACTACATTTCCCGGCGTGCTTTGCAAAAGGACAGGAAGTGGGTGGGACCCAGCAGACTTACATCCCGAACCTCGTGGAGAACGTGCCAGAGCGCGCCAGGGAACGAGAGAGAGCTGTAAGGGTTCAGTAAGGCACCAGCGTGACAGGCAAGGTTCCGAACCCAGGATGCAGTGACACACGGAGACCAGGTTAGGGAAAACAGGGGTTTATTGTAAGGTTTCAGATAAATAATAAGTCCAGGTTATGTAGGATGCAGGGCAGAACTTAAAGATGAAAGAGACCAACTGGAATATGGAATCTTGGTGGATACGAGGGGATGCAGGAAACAATACAAGAAGACACAGAGGGCAGACACACGGAGGAGACTTACTGGGGATACGAGACAGGACAGGAAAAGGGCTGGATGGTTTCTTGAATAGCTGAGGAATCAGGAGACAGTTGATCAGCGGGAAACCAGGATGCAGGGATCTAGGATGAAGTCTCTGGATGGCTCGGGAGACTTGATGCAGATGGGAAGCACAGGATAGATTCTGGATCAGTGTGCTTGGCTTGCTGGCTCAGGAACCATAATGCAGAAGCATTGTCTTCTGGGTGCTCCACCCTTAAATAGGGATTAGTCTCTGTGTAGATTAGAGGCACCTGTTATGCCTGCAGTCTGAGAGCAGGGTGGAACATAGGATACGCCGTCTTGTGGAAGTGCTGCCCTGCATTCAGGACAACGCAGCACCAGGTTTGCCTTTCTTCCTTTTACGGCGGGCTTTACGTGGGGTGCTGGGGGGCTTCAGACAGGGGTCCTGACAAGAGCAGACGCAGTGCCAGACATCGCGAGAGGGCCTAGGCCAGAGCGCAAGTGAGACCTGTCAGTTCTTTTATCGGGTCATTCAGCCTAAGGAGAAGGAGCCCTCCAAGTTCCAGAGATTGCTGCAGGTCGAATCAACCGAAGACCTCGAGTAAGGAGTCACCGCGGGTTGATCGGATACAGAGAGCAGGCGGTGAGCTGGACAAGTCGTGGACAAGCTACGGGAAGTCAGACAACGGATCCGGCCGCAAGTATCCCCAGTCAAAATCGAGCGGAGAGACGTCCTGGGTCAGCGGAGCCAAAAGCAACCGGTGGATGGGTGAGAGGCCTCCAAGGCCGTTTGTAAATAAAGAACACGCTGCTGTTTTCTCTTTAAAGTCCACAGGGCCCCAACTTGACTAGTCGAAGACATTCTTTAAGTAAATTCACTGGCCAGTTGAACAGTACCCGGGTACCACACACACATACACACCTTTTACATTCCGGGACTTAACCTGTGCAGGACTCATTTCTGTTACGAATCGGAACAGGGGTTAAAGATACGTTCCGAATAATATATTTTTCTCTTTTCCACTGCGCGTTTACCGTAATACGAAGAGATTGTATTTTTGGGTTTCGCTACGTGTCCCTTTTTCTGAACTATAGGGAAATTGCATTTCTTTTCTGTTCGGTTGCGAATATTTTATTTTTCCGAAATACGAAGCCTCGTGTTTTGGTTCTTTTCCGCTACGTGTTTTACCGCGATACGACAATACTGTAATAATACCTGTGAATACCGTGTCTCAACGTCTGCTTATTATTTTAGTAAACTATTTAAATGATAAAAACTCACAACGGTGTTGGAGTATATTTATTCCCTAGTGTGGGGAGACTGACCCATGGTTCATTTTCAGCGGCTCCTCCGGGAGTGAGCGCTACACGTGGGGGCTCGTTTCCGGGATCCAGTCTCTGGAAAAAACGCATCTAAAGGGTTAAATATGGATCCAGACACTGTTGCCGAATGGTGTGAGGAGCACAGTAGTCAGTTAGAATGTTGTATAGTCATGGATATTCCCGCAGACACTTGGGCCGAAGAGCAGATTCGCCAGGCCGTGGCCACGCTAGCACCAGATCATTGGGGGTTAATACTGGACATTGAAAAAAACCCAGATACTTCTCACACGTATGTTCTTCTCGAGTGGAGAAAGGGTGTTCCACCATGTTTTCAGGGCGCGAGCATGAAACTGGCCGATGAGGTGGAAGTCCAACTAATCCAGCCAAGTGCGCCACGTGGCGAATCCGCAAGTGTTCCCGCGCCTAGTCCGTTGGCCATGATCGGGCCTGAATTTATCGTGGCTATTGGAGATCTACTGGCTAAATGTCAAAAAACAAGCCCTCCTCACACTAACTTCGGTTATCGACGATTAAGAAATTTTACAGGAAACGTACCAACTCCGGCGGGAGAAGAAACCTTTGAAGAATGGGTAGGACAGGCGATGCAGGCTCTGGATGAGTGGGATGTCCCTGAGGCCCAGAAAAAGCAAAGGATCACCGAGAGCTTAAAGGGACCTGCGTCGGAAGCGGTGAGAAACCTGAAACGGAGTAGAAAAGATTGTACTGCTTTAGATTACCTAAACGTTCTTGAAGAAGTTTTTGGGCGAACCGAAAAGGCGGCCGAACTGGTATATCAGTACGAACACACCTATCAGAGAAGAGGTGAAAAATGACCGAGTACATGAGGCGCCTAGATAAGATTCTACACCAGATACTCCTGAAGAAAGGGGCCGAACCGGCCGAAGTAGATAAGATCCGAATAAAACAGATCCTGAGGGGCTCTCAACCTCTAGATCCAGTAATGATGCAGCTGAGAAGCAGAGCAGGTAACCAGGAGTTGAAGTACCTGGAACTGATTCGAGTTGTACGAGAGGAAGAGGCTTTACTGGAAGAGAAATCCTTCAGGCGGGGGGAAAGGGCTTATGCACAACCTGTGAGACATAACGACGGCCTGCAGCCTGAAAGCGACTCTCTAGATACTTATGGATCTGACGAGGACGAACAAGAACACCTAGTTGTTTTTAAATCTACAGAGAGGGCTGCCAAAGAATCGAACCTCTCTGAACGTGGTGAATTGTCCAAGACCGTCAAGAAAGTACAGGAAGCTCAGGCTGAGTTGCAACAAGCGCACGCGGAACTGTGCCGAGTGTTGATGAAGGTGACCGAAATGCAGGCAGAAATGCAGAAATTCCTCACAGATATGCAGACGACGGGAGTTGCCGTGGCGTCTGGTCCAAGTCCTTTAACAAAATCTCAACAAGCAACTACGTCTCCGCTCTCTAAGAAGAGATGTTTCGGTTGTGGAGAAATGGGCCATTTCCGCGCACAGTGCAAAGGCCGAAAGCCTGAGAAGGATAGAGTCGAGGGACTGTTGAAAGCCTTAGAAGGACTGTTATCTACCTCACCGGCGGGAAACGCCAGAGGGCACAAGTGAAGGAGCAACCTAAGTGCCCGAAGGTTGAACCCCGCTCCAAAAACCAAGCCAAGACTAAGAGGGCGAGAGGGCCCAAAGCCGAGCCAACTGCTGAGCCTGCCAGGACTGAAAGAGTCACTCCCTTAGCATCCGGGTCTACGTCATGGGGAGGCAATGCACACCCAAAACCTGCACGGACCAAGAAAAAGGCCAGGGTATACAGCAAACTGGTCTAAGCGTCGGATACCGCCACCAAGTTTCCTGACCAACTGATAGGTCCTTCTCCTATTGTGCCAATCCAAGTGGAAGGAGTCTATACCAAGCCTTGTTAGATTCAGGGGCTCAAGTGACATTGATCTACAAAGACTTCTACGAGAAACACTTAAAGCACATTCCTCTGCAAGAATTGAAGGATTTGGAAATATGGGGTATCGGCATTGAGAAACTCCCTTATGACGGGTACCTGCAAGTGAAGTTGGAGATCGGATCTGAAGTCATCAGGCAGTCTGGGGGCTGTGATGCATTGGCCATTGTGTGTCCTCGACCCTCAGGTGCGAACAGAAGCTCCCTGATAGTGGGGACGAATACTGACCTAGTGCGGCGTCTCTTGACACCTGTTGTATTGGAAGAAGGTTCGACCCAAGGAGTACACCCAATGTTACGTCCGGTCTATCAGAGGATGGTCGAAGAACGAAAGGCACCTGCCGAGGTGGGAAGACTGTGGAGATTGGGTGGAACGGAGAAGGTTCTGCAGGCAGGAGAAGTGGCGAGCTTCCGGGCTTCAGTCAAGTTGAACGGGTCGCAACCAGGTCCCTATGTGGTGCTGGGAACCGATTTTGATCATGGGAGTGAAACCGGAGTCGAAGTAATTCCTGAAATAATCTCCACCAAAGCTCTGAAGAGAACACGAGGAAGAGTCTTGGTCAGCGTGTGCAATGTGATGGATTCTCCAGTAGTCCTTAAAGCACGAATGCCTATCGGGCAAGTAGAGTCTGCTACACCCCTCTCTACCGATTTAGGAGGGGAGAGAGGGTAAAGAGATTCCAGATGAAAGATTCTACCCCAAGGACGCTCCCATTTCACCTGAGTGGAAGAAACGTCTTCAGACTC
>RXON01000908.1:0-23799 GCA_009667805.1 Leptobrachium leishanense | reverse complement strand
TTTTTTTACTTTCTAACCTTTTAAAAAATATTTTTATTTTCCTTTTATCTTTGATTGCGTTATTATTTGATGTGAGCTGTCTTAATAAATTTTTGCACAAGCCAACCTCCTGCTGCATCCAGTTGCCATCTTTTAACATCGCCAGCAACCAGAAAGCACCGTATAAAGGGAAGCCTTCTGCAGTATCCTGGACGAGGAAATTCAAAAGACAAGGCACGAAGGAGCAGATACTAAGAGGATTTCTTGGCAGAGCGAAACAGACAGAGCAGCATCCATCACCGCACTAGCGTAAGTGTACCAATCCTTACTCTCTGGTTTATCTGACAGACGCGGACGTATCCTTAATCCCCTCTTACTTTCTTGGAGGAATTTTGAAGGGACGAGAGGAGCGGAAGCAGTCAAGACCAAAAGGACACACTTAATCATTAAGAGGAAAATTATTATTATTTTTTAATAATTTTTCTTTTCTCTTTTTATGCAACACAAAGACTGATTTATTGTGCTTTTTAGAGACTGAGATTCATCACCCCCGAAGCCAGGGGGCATATGTTCTTAGTATAAAAAAATGTGTATATATTCATATTGTTTTAATTTTTATGGTACACAAAGCTGTTAAATTAGCATTGCCATACCTCATTATATTGTTGAAATTCCTTAAGAGCGATTACATCGCTACTTTAACAGACACGACTAGCGAGTAGCGCCTGACTAAGGGGTACCCCACACTTTCCTTACAGGTTAATATTCCAGCCTGACAACCCTTTGCCTATTTGCCTGCAGTACCTCATCCAGCCATTGCAGCAGCCTCAGGTGTCTCAATTGCCTCCCTGTGTCTCCTTATTTGAGGGGCAATCTCCCATGATGCATTGCTGCTGCATTAACATTGACTTCCATTGCCAAGTGTATCCTGTTCCAAGTTGTATCCTGCATTAATAAACCCCCTTTGTACCGTGGAACCTGTCTGTGTGTCTTTATCACTGCATCCTGCGCTCATCTACCGATCCAGATTCCTGACAACCCCTTAGTGACCGGGCGGTTTTACACAAATCCATCCTTTAGTGACCACTGCTGTTTTTACGTTTCTGCGCTGTTTGTGTTTAGGTCAAATTTACTCACTCGTTTTGCAACCCACACATTATACACAGTTTTTCCCGCCATTAAATGGATTTTCTAAAATACCATTATTTCCATCATAACATTATAATTTACGATTAAAAAAAATGAAGTGTAAAAACACACTTGTCATAATTTAATCACCAAAATTCCCCAAAAATAGACCCCAGCTAAATAGTTTCAAAATTTTGTCCTGAGAATAGGAATATCCAATTTTTACATGTTTTAGCTTTTTAACCCCTTCACTGCTGAGCCCGGGAGGAAGGGTAGGAGCCTGCGGACGTACATAGTACGTCCACGTGTCTAAGGGAGACCTGTGGGCAGGATGTACATGGTAGGTCAGCGGTCATTAAGGGGTTAAGACAGAGACATGCATTGTGTTTTAGGTGGAAGTAGCAGAATTTAGTTAGCCTTTGTGTTTTAGCGACTTCATAAAACAAGCTCACTTAAAGGAAACCTTACCTTTAAACATGTGTAGCGATGTGTTTAAAAAGACTGTTCTGCTGCATTTACTTGCAATGGCCACCAGAGGGAGACAGAGACCATGGAAAGCTATGCTGGACAAACACAAGGCACTAAACTACCTTTTCCATGATGCTTTGCGTAAGGACAGGAAGTGGGTGTGTAGGAAAGGAAAGGCATCACCAGCCTCGTGGAAAGCATGCTCAGAGTGAGCTGGGAGCTGAAAGGAGAAGGAAGCAGGCCGAGCTGTGGAGGATCATGACCAGGCCAGAGCGCAGGGGCTACCTCGCTGGTGCTGGGGGATTGGGACAGTGACCCTGCAGAGACCTGTCTATACCCACGCTGCGATCAAGGCAAGCAGAGGACCCGAGTGAGGAGTACTGCAAGTCCATTGGATGGGAGAGCAGGCGGTAGCTGGACAAGTCCGGGTGGGAGCAAGGAAAGCCAGACAACGGATCCAGTAGCCAGTATCACAGCCAGGCATTAAGCGGAGAGACGTCCTGGGTCAGCAGAGCCTTGGTGATCGAGCGGATGGGTGAGAGGCCTCCAAGGCCGGTTTATAAAATCAAGAAAGCACGCTGCTGTTTGTTTCCAAAACCCACAGGGCCCCAACTTGACTAGTCGAAGACATCGTTATAAGTAATTCACTGGCCAGTTGAATAGTACCCGGGTACCATATACACACACGTACACACCCTTTACATTCCGGGACTTAACCTGTGCGGGACTCATTTGTTACGAATCGGAACAGGGGTTAAAGATACGTTCCGAATATATTTTTCTCTTTTCCGCTGCGCGTTTATCGTAATACGAAGAGATTGTATTTTTGGGTTTCGCTACGTGTCCCTTTTTCGACTATTCGTGCAATTGCATTTCTTTTCTGTTCGGTTGTGAAGATATTATTTTTCCGAAATACGAAGCCTCGTGTTTCGTTTCTTTCCCGCTACGCGTTTTTACCGCGATACGAAAGTACTGTAATATACCTGTGAATACCGTGTCTCAACATCTGCTTATTATTTTAGTAAACTATTTAAATTATAAAAACTCACAACGGTGTTGGAGTATATTTATTCCCTAGTGCGGGGAGACTGACCCGTGGTTCAATTTTCAGCGGCTCCTCCGGGAGTGAGCGCTACACATGCAAGGGACAACACATCTCTAAAAAACCCATGTCCCTTAACAGTTACATTGAAAATAAAATTGAGTACATTCAAAATCAAGCTAACACAAGAAACAATGGTTTACCATATGTGGGATCGTGCATGCAGTGACTGTCAGGCGGCATAGGCGGTTCAGAGGTGAGCCCACCAGGCAGCGACACAGGAGGGAGGTCAGACAGGATATCAGGCAAAATATATAGTGTTAATGAAAAGACAAATGGGACTTTGGCAGCAGGCACCGGAATGAACAGAAGAAGCCAATTCTGGATAACACAGGCAAAGTCTATAGCAAAAGAGGATTGTGGGTAATGTAGTCCAGACTGCACACAGGGTCCACCAAGAAAGAATCAGGACGGCAGGCAATGTTACCTTGATTGAAGGTCAGGGAAGGTGGTGAAAACTGTATAAGCCACAGGTAGGTATCCAGACTGAGGATACTGTGCTATGTAGTTGAAAACCCACTTGAGCAGCAACCAGGAATTCTTGACCAAGGAACTTGGATACAGCACAGCTGGAGATCGCAAAAAGTCCCAGGCAATGAAGGATGGTGTATGGTGATATATCCAGGAACAGCAGGGCAGAGCAATGGCAGGAATCAGGATGAAGACTGAACTGAGATGATGGATACTGGAGACACTGAAAGGCACTGGAGACACTTGGAGGCACTGGAAACAATAGATACACTTGGAGACACAGTACAGCAACAGGATACACTGGTTCAGGTAGCAGGTGCACACAGCCAAGTGACTTCAGTCAGGGACCTCAATGCAGAACCACTGCTTGCTTGGTCTCTCTGCTATTTAAGGAGGCTTGATAGCAGATGGGCCTCAGCTGTAATTCCTAGGCTGGAAAGGAAAACCCAGGCTGGATCTCCAGGAGCCTGGACATGGCACTGAGCTGTGGTAAAACCCGGATAGGAACCCAATGTAAAAGCGTTCCAGGGCAAGGGCTGTTGGAGCCAAGCTGTGCAATACAGGCATATCAGCAGTCTCCCATGGGTGGGGCATGACAGTGACCCTGACTTTCATGTCATGTGTCGGACTATAGAGTTGTTGTGGCAAGTTTTCATCCTTTCAGTTACGTTCCCTATCAATATGCTCACACATTATGGCAACGTGATGCATTGTGACTTTTGACTTTTGCCATGCATTGGGGACAACTCTCATAGTGCCCATATTGATCGAATCTCAACCTAATTCTCTCCCTCTACTTTTATACGCACACACATTTCCTAAGTGAAACTAGTTGTACTCCTGTAATGAAAACCTCATTCTATTCTGGCCACATAAAAGCTATAAAATACATTTCATATTGCATAATAAAATAAAAATGAATCATAATAAATTACCTCTGGGAACACGTTTATAAGGTATGTAATGCCTCATTGCTCAAACCAGTAAATTGCTAATTACATGCTTTTGATTTCTGACTTGAGAATGAGTCGTACGTCATCACATCATTTGTGATTTTAAATTCAAGCATCTTTTTTGGTTTATGAATGTATTGCTTGCTGCAAAAAGCACATATACTTATATTGAAATAAATGTATCTCTAACTTATACCTGGATGTTTATATCTTCAGAGATATTGATTCATTCATTTCTTGGATAAACTTACTTAACCCCTTTATTACTGATATCGAGATAACTCGGGCTTCAAAGACAAAGACACCGTCCGGGGCCCCGATGTTGAGATATCTCGATCTGCAGATCTGCAGCCCTGAAGCAAACAAAATTTGTTTGGTGGAAACAAATATTGTTTGTTTTTGGGCTGCAGCTGTATTCACTCTCCCAGCGCACCCAGTTAATAACCTCACAAGTCTTTCAGTGGTATAAGTCAATAGATGGAAATTGCAAAAAAACCACTTAAATTTCTCATTCCCAAATTCTTCTTCAAACCGTTGTTTTACTTGTCTCTTGTAAACTGTTACAAAAAAGAGAATAAAAAGAAAAAAGGAAAAGGTTATTGTGCAGTAAAGTAAATTAAAGAAGATCCCCCTTCTAAGGATCAACCCTCCCAAGAGGAGCACTCATGTTTTTTGAAGCCTAAATATACGGCTCTATAATCTTCACTTAGGACCAATTGGGGTGATGCCTCCCCTCTTTTGCACACCTTATCTGGGAGCGCTGGCGGAAGACTCTGCACCTCGGTGCTCCTTGGCCACGGATTGATCTCTTCCTGCTGGCCGTTGTAGTTAAGAAAAGGAACATCTTACTGAGGAGGCAATAACCAGAGGGCCAAAACAAGAACTGGGTTGGAGGATGGCAGAAACAAATGATGGAGTGATGAAAGTTCTATTTAGATGGGCAACACAGGAACAAAGCAAGGGCAGTTGATGATGACAGCTAGGAGAGTACACTCAGGAATACACCAGGGCAATGAAGGCAGGAACATGGCATGCTAAGGGCACTCATGGTACACAGCAAGAAGCGGGCACTCCAGGTACACAGGTAGGAGAGGGCATTTCTGGTACTTAACAAGGAGATGGCACTCCAAGTACTCAGCAAGGTTGGGCACCAGTACAGGGAGCAGATTATATAAGGATCTGAAGCTATCCATTTAGAAGAGATGGGACCCTATTTAGAGGTTGCCGGCAGCAGAATGGCTCAAGCGTTGTGCTTATTTTTTTCACAGCATATTCCATTCGAGACGCACGTTCAGCTTGTGCCTCAAATGTAACACCAGTTTACTGTACATTAATGTCTCTTATTACTTTGTATGAGAGATGTTAATATTCCCCTAGCAGATTGAGAACGAGCTATTACAAACAGCTCATTCTCCATTTGCATCTAACATTATCATCTTTCAAACCCTGTTGTTAGGTGATTGTGCAGAAGAGCAATCACTTATCACTTTAAGCGGACCCCAACTAAAAATCACACTCACCTAAGATCCCTCATTGGCAAGAGAGGCGCAATCCACCACTTCCTCGCTCCACAGTTAGATGAGCATTGGGAGCAAATAGTTCCCATTGTTCCTCCGCGTATGCCTCCACCATCCCAGAAGGATCTCACTTATGCAAGCTCCTGCCTTTCTCCATGGAGTCTTGTTGACTTCTGGAGCTGATAACAAAGCGGCACTTAGCACTGTTGGTGTTATCACTTAACACCTACATAGGATTACAACTGGAGCTACTGACAGGGTTATTCAAAGAGATCCGAATGGCTGGAGAAAGGTAACCGAACGCTGAAAATCAGCGATCGGTTACCTTTCCTTGCCATTCGGCTTTTCAGAGAGCAGGCAATACGCCAAATCCTGGCGAATTGCCTGCACATTCGGTGCCTGTTCGAGGGCAGTGAAAACCCCATGAAAAAGCACTGCTTCGGCTATTCAGAGAACACAAACCAGCAGTGAAAAGTTCCCGAAATGCCCTGCCATTCGGTGGTTTAATTTGGCAAGTTTATTCAGGAGAATCCCATAGGCTTCAATGTTAAAAATATTCCTGTTTTAATTCAATATCTAATAAACCGTTTATTATAATATCCTGCAGTAAAGAGTCTCTTTATTTATAAATTTGTTAGGATATTTTAAGCATTTTTTTTGTATTTTATTTTTAAAAAAAGTCCGATTTTTTTTTTTATTTTTTATTAACTTTACTTATTTTTTCTGTAACAGTCCTTTTTATTATCATTCCTTGGACCTCGTATGTAAATTTCAGACATTTTTGCTCAGTAGTTTCTTTGCAAACAGCGTTTCACTTTTCAAACATTCAAGCAAACTGTTTTTCTAATTTATTCACTGCCTTCTTCTGCGGTGTCGGCTTTTTCCGGCGGCTTCGCTGCATGTGATCGGCTCCTGCTCGGTTTTTCCAGTGTCTTCGACGGGTTAATCCAGATGTTTTTACAGGTTTTCGGCGTGCATTCGCCGGGTTTTCGCCAGCTTTTCCCTGCACTTCGACAGCCCTGTGGTGCTTGCTGAATACACCGCAGGTTCGCCGAAATGGGAAAGCCAATTTGCACCGAATTGAAGAGAACGAAAAGTCACCGAACGTGCGCTGACTTTTCAAATCTTTTTGAATAACCATGTGAGAAAGTAGCTCCTTCATAATACAGGTGTTAAATGGCAGACACTAATGGAAAACGGCTCACGCTCAGGGCTTCCATTAGTGTCTGTCATTTAGCACCACCTTTGGAATAGGGCCCATAGTCTTGCACAGTTGCAGAAGCCTTGTGAAGGCATATACCTCCCTCAAATGGGGTGGTCTCAATGGGAACAACTAATTGTTGACCCAATTCATAGAATTAAAACAGCAGCTGATCTAGGTGCTGCATTACCAATAAATCACTAACTCAGTAAATGCTGTTTCCTAGGTCTACCAAATCTCTTTCTACTCTGTTAGGAATCACAGATAATACCTTTATCCTCCAAAAATGCATGTTTTCTGCATTCTGTTTGAGACCTGCCGTTTTGTGCTGGCGCCTTTTATTTAGGCTCCACCTAACGTTTTTGCTGCATTTTACTATTTACACCCAATCCACCATCTTGGTATTATCACCTCATGATCACTGTTATAGTAATGTGTTTTGCTTGCAATTACCTTGTTTTTGACCTGACTTAGCTTGTTCCGTATTCCATGTGTACATCTTAAAGGACTGGTATAGCTTTAGTTGTGTGTGTTGACTTTGGTTTGCCTGTTGCTCACCTTGCCCTTAGGATCCTCCACTACTTGCTTAACACACTGGGGCCCTATTCCCTAACTAACGTTAAAATGGGGATGCTAATGGGGAAAACCTGCACCTGCAGGTTTCCCTGTAGTGTCCCCATTTTAATGTGAGATTCCAGGGCAGGCGTTACCTTGGCACATTGCCCCAGAATGAAACACTACCCTCAGTGATACTTGCAATAGCACTTCCACACCGACGTGAGTATCACCTCCTGGAGTTCATAGGAGGGTTGTGCTGCCGGGCTGCGTGCCCTGTGCAATCTCGCGCTGCAGAATGATTGTGGAGGGCTGTGCTGCCGGGCTGCGTGCCCTGTGCAATCTCGCGCTGCAGAATGATTGTGGAGGGCTGTGCTGCCGGGCTGCGTGCCCTGTGCAATCTCGCGCTGCAGAATGATTGCGGAGGGAGACTGGAACTATTTGTCTTTAGTCTCACTGTGCTTGCAGGCAGGAGAAGTGGCGGATCGGGCCATCGTTCTTGCTGAGGAATGAGAGGTGAGTATCTGATTTTTGGGGGGTTTAGGGGTGCTAAAAAGATTCTGAAAAATTGGAATCTATTAGCACCAGCTTTTAGGTGTTGCTAAAATGTCTGTTTGCACATCGTTGAGTTAACGATAGGACTTTGTAATATCATAACGCTAATATGGGGGCATGCGTTACAGTCACTTATCCTAGCGTTAACAGTTGCTTATCTGAACACTTCACTTAGCTTTCACTAGGGAATAGAGTCCTGTGTGTTTGAATCTTGACATACCAATGCATCTTAGCAGAGGGTTGTCTGGGTAAAAAGGTAATTGTGTTTGGTGGATGAATCATGTAGGTTTCTTTTTATTGCTTATTGCTAAAAATTGCTTATTTCCATAAAACTGCAGTAAATTGTACTCCATTTTTATTATGTGTACAGTGATGGTGAACCTTCACGCCCCCAGATCTTAGAAACATAGAAAATGTCGGCAGATAAGAACCTTTCGGTCCATCTAGTCTGCCCAATTACATGGATACTTTACCTGGATTTATCTTTTGTTTAGGATAGCCTTATGCCTATCCCATGCTTGCTTAAATTCAATTACTGTTTTTGCCTCTACCACTTCTACTGGAAGGCTGTTCCATGTATCCACCACCCTCTCAGTAAAATAATGCTTCCTGATGTTACTTTTAAACCTTTGCCCCTCTAATCTAAGACTATGTCCTCTTGTTTTGCTACTTTGCTTCGTTTTAAATATACTCCCTTCCTCTACCTTGTGGATTCCCTTTACGTATTTAAATGTTTCTATCATATCTCCTCTGTCTCGTCTTTTTTCCAAGCTGTAGATGTTAAGATCATTAAGCCTTTCCTGGTAACTTTTCTCCTTCAAGCCGTACACCATTTTAGTAGCCCTTCTCTGAACTCTCTCTAAGATGTCTATATCCTTCTGGAGATACGGTCTCCAGTACTGCACACAGTACTCCAAGTGAGGTCTCACCAGTGCTCTGTACAGTGGCATGAGCACTTCCCTTTTCCTACTGCTACATCTTCATGAACTACTTGTCCCATGATGCTCAGTCTTGCTAAAGTGTGACCACACGTCATGGGACACGTAGTTCTGGGACTTCTGGGGTGCCAAGGTTTGCCATCACTAGCCTAGGATATCAGAATCAACCCATCATGCAGCACATTAACATAATATTTTATACCAGGTGCAGAAGTTGATCAACAAAGGAATCAAAATAACAGGAATGGTATAAACGCAGTTTAAGGAACATAGACTTTGCAAAATATACACTCAGCACAAGGGCAGAGAGGAAACGGAAGAGAAAATGAAATATACAGTATGTTTAAAAAAGTAATAAAACAGATGCAGTAAAAAAGTCAATGAATGAAAATTAGTTCGATTTATCAAGCAGAACTTCATAAAGGATTAGTTCGAGGTATCAGTATCCAATACAGTTATACAGTTATGCATAAATTCATCGCACAGAATAAAGCATAATGTCCTCTGTGCCTCTCCTGCTTCTTTTTCAAGTCAGACTGTCATTATACATATACATAGATAAGATCCAGGCCAAGATCTAATGAACATGGCAGAAGCAAAGAAGAACTGCTAACAAATGGGTAATGAGATGTGAAGATCAGCAATACATGGCCTTTGGAAGTAAAAGTCGTACCTGGGTGGTAGGCAGGTCAAAATGCTTTGTCATTACAGTATATACTGGACTTTTCTGTGCATGTACTGTGTTTCCTTTTCAGAATGTTTTGTTGATTATTGGATGAATATTTTATTTCTACTTTATGAGATTTTGTAGCTCTGAGGATTTGAATTATTTGTCTATGAGCACTGTTTTTCTATTTCTGTCTTGAAGAATGTACTAATGTATAAATAAATATTATCAGGGTTATTCAGAGAAAGGTAAAACTATGGAGAACTTTTGGAGAAGTGAAAATTCTAGGTCAAAATAGCCAAACCAGAAAAATTCTCCTATTTATCTTACTTTCCAAATCGGCTATTTTGACCTACAGGGTTATTCAAAGAAATCCGAATTGTGTCCGAAAGGTAATCGAACAGTGAATTTCAGCGTACGGTTACCTTTCCTGCCCATTCAGCTATTCAGAGAGCAGGCAGTTCGCTAAATCTTGGCGAATTGCCTGCACATACGCTGCCTGTTTGTTGCCTGTTCGAGCGCAGTGAAATCCCCATAGAGAAGCAATGCTTCATCTATTCAGAGATCAAAAACCAGCAGTGAAAAGTTGCCGTATTGCCCTGCTGTTCGATGGTTTAATTCGACAGGTTTATTCAGGAGAATCCCATAGGCTTCAGTGTTAAAAATATTCCCATTTTTATCCAATATCTAATAAACCGTTGTTTAGAATATTCTGCGGTAGACATGTGCACAGCACTAAATAAAACACAATTTATTTAGTTGTTAAAGAAATTTGTTTTCAGTTCTTTAGTATGAAAACTAATTTCATTCATCTGAAAACCAGCGGATACAATTAATATTGTAGTGGTGGCTCCTCAGAGGGCTGAGATCGCTGCTTGTTACAGTATCTCTCACTCTCAGCACAATGTGTCAGGCAAAGCTGTTACTAGTTTTACTGAAACTCTGAGAGCTGTGATGAGCAGCAGTCAGTTACTGTAACAGCTGAGCCTGATACATTGTACTGAGAGATAATGTAACAAGCAGCCGATCTCAGTACTCACAGGCACTGGATTTAAAGGGCTCAAAAAAAGGGCCCTGCATTAATTAATACCCCTCTCTGTATAATGTATATAACATCCTCTTGCATTAATACCCCTCTCTGTATAATGTATAGGACATCCACCTGCATTAATACCCCTCTCTGTATAATGTATAGAACATACTCTTGCATTAATACCCCTCTCTGTATAATGTATATAACATCCACCTGCATTAATTAATACCCCTCTCTGTATAATGTATATAACATCCAACTGCATTAATTAATACCCCTCTCTGTATAATGTTTAGAACATCCTCCTGCATTAATTAATACCCCTCTCTGTATAATGTATAGAACATCCTCCTGAATTAATTAATGTCCCTCTCTGTATAGAACATCCTCATTGCTGGTCTCCTTCACTCATCAATGTAATATTACAAAAAGAACTGAAACTAAAATGTACTGTATTTTCCATTAGTTTCTTTCGTTTTTTGGACCGAGCAGTTTCGTATCTCTTTAGTCATACGAAGACTAAATAATCCCAAAATTCGGACAAAATTATTTTAGTACTAAAACTAATGCACATGTCTATTCTGTAGTAAAAAGTCTCTTTATGTATAGATTTTTTAGGATCTGTTAGGCATTTTTCGGTATTTTTTCACGAAAATATTTTTTTTCGTTTTTTAAAATAGGTCTTTCTTTTTTGTGTAACAGCCGTTTTTATTATCATTCATTGGATCTTATATGTAAATTTCAGACATTTTCGTTCTGTAGTTTCTTTGCAAACAGCGTTTCACTTTTCAAACATTCAAGTGTACTGTTTTTTTATTTCACTCCTTTCGTCTGCGGTGTCGGCTTTTTCCGACGGCTGCTCTGCGCTGTGATCGGCGGCTGCTCGGGTTTCTCCGGTGTGTTCGGCGGGGTTAATCCAGATGTTTTTGCTGGTTTCGGTGTGTGTTCACCGTGTTTTGCGTTGAGTTTTTCGTCAGGTTTGCGGCTGCTTTTCCCAGCACTACGACGGCTCTGTGGTGCTTTACCGAAATGGGATCGCCAAATCGCACCGAATTGAAGAGAACAAAAAGTCACTGAACGTGCAGTGACTCTTTGAATAACCCTGCTAGAATTTTCACTTCTCCAAAAGTTCTCCAGAGTTTCACCTTTCTCTGAATAACCCTCAGGGTAATTCAAAGAGATCCGAATTGCTTGAGAAAGGTAACCGAACGCTGAAAATCAGCGTTCGGTTAACTTTCTTGGCCATTCGGCTATCCAGAGAGCAGGCAATTCGCCAAATCCTGGCGAATTGCCTGCACGTACGTGCCTGTTCGGTGCCTGTTCAAAGGCAGTGAAATCCCCATGAAAAAGCACTGCTTCGGCTATTCAGAGAACACAAAGCAGCAGTGAAAAGTTCCCGAAATGCCCTGCCATTCGGTGGTTTCATGCAGCAGATTTATTCAGGAGCATCCCATAGGCTTCAATGTTAAAAATATTCCTGTTTTAATTCAATATCTAATAAACCGTTCATTATAAAATTCTGCAGTAAAGCGTCTATTTATAGATTTTTTAGGATATTTTAAGCATTTTTCTGGTATTTTTTTTTAAAAAAAGTCCGTTTTTTTGCCCTTTTATTATCATTCATTGGACCTCATAGGTAAATTTCAGACATTTTCGCTCAGTAGTTTCTTTGCAAACAGCGTTTCACTTTTCAATCATTCATGCAAACTGTTTTCCTAATTTATTCACTTGACTCGTCTGCAGTGTCGGCTTTTTCCAGCTTTTTCCAGCTTTTTCCAGCTGCGTGTGATTGGCTCCTGCTCGGGTTTTTCCGTGGTTTTCGGGGGGTTAATCCAGATGTTTTTGTGGGTTTTCGGCGTGCATTCGCTGGGTTTTGCGGTTAGCTTTCGTCGGGTTTGCGGCAGCCTTTCCCTGCAATTCGGGGACCCTGTGGTGCTTGCTGAATACACCGGAGGGTCGCCGAAATGGGATCGGCAAAACGAACCAAATTGAAGAGAACAAAAAGTCACCGAACGTGCGGTGACTTTTCGATTCTCTTTGAATTACCCTGTATGTATAACTACATGGTATGCAACTATAATTTAAAGGGACATGCATGTTTTGCTAGTGTGATTTTAAAAACGTGCAATGCCTTTTGAATGAGTCAGTAGTGTCATTCAGCAGGCATTAAAAGAAAGTAAATATATTTTTTCATTTTTACCTCCTTTTCTTTCTTGGTGTTTTCCATTCCCACCTCTGGAGGCAGCTTAAGCTAGCCAATCAGTGCCTATACCTAGGTATAGCTAAAAAATGCATTGAGCATGTGGGTCTGAGTTGCTCCTCCTCCCTCCTGCACTGTGAGCTGAAGGGAGGGTGGGGTTGAACTTTCACCCCCAGCTACTGCAGAGACAGGGAAGGAAAGAAATCCATGCACACAGGGAGAAAAAGACACCAGAGAGAGGGACAACAAAGAAAAGCACAGAGACACAGCAAGAAATGGTAAAGAGAGAAAGACAGCAAGATAAAGCAGAGAGAGCACAAGAAAAGGTGCAGTGAGAGAGCACACAGAAGAGACCGCACAAGAAAGAGTGTGAGAGTGAGTGACTGTGTGAGGGACTCTGTGTGAGACAGTGAGTATGTAAATCTTGAAAGAGCGCAAGTGAGCAATAGCATGTCAGTGGGTGAGCGAGTGAGTCTGTGTGTGAGAGAGCGTGAGTGTGTGAGCGAGTCAGCGGGTGAGTGTGTGAGCGAGTCAGCGGGTGACTGTGTGAGTGAGTATGAGTGTGTTTTGCGTTCACAGTTGCAGAGATGCTAATTTTCAGTTCCTCGGTTTCCCCAGTATGAGGTCCTGAGCTGCACAGCTTGTGTTAGTTCATACAGTCACAGGTATTTAAAATGCACTAGCAAGTTCAGTAGCGCTGTACACAGGGAGAGGTAGAATAACAAATGTCCATACAAGTTAAACACACAGAATAGTCGGAGAGAAGACCCTGCCCAAGAACTTACAATCTAAGAGGAGAGGGGTGACATGCTAGGTGAAGGTAATTGCTGAGTATGTGAAGTTGTGGGGTGCATGGGGCTGTGGGCAAGATGGAGCAAGAAATGTAGTTCATGTGAAGCTTTGATGTGGAATAGTGGGTGGAGTAGTCGGGGAGGAGGCGGGGAATATTCAGGAAGTATGAGCTGAAGAAACACCTATTGCTGAGGGGCGTTGCGGGAGAAGATGAAATGACAGAGTTTAAAGCAAGAAAATAAAAAAATTACACATTTTAAAAACTTTTATTTGATTTATTCTAGTTTGTCTATAGGTATAAAAGTGTTTAGATGTAAATTTCATTTTTTTTTTCCAGAAATGCATATCCCTTTAAGCAAATGTGGGCTTTGCATTATAAAATTCATATCTTTGAAAAGGAATACGTGACATAGAAGTGGCTAATACGATTTGATAGTGGGGGAAGAAGGTAGGCTTGGCTGAGTGTGAAGGAAAGGACATAAAAGGGCAAAGAGAAGACTCTGTATGGGGTAGGAGGGATGAGGGTGCTTGTGTGAAGGTGTGGATATGGGCTTAAAGTGGAATATGGTTAACCACTTCACTACAGAAATTTATTTCCATTACCCACACAGTAAATATATACAGAGCCATCCCTCTGTGTATATTCAATATGGGTAATTGCTATTTGACAGGCAGAGGGTCCCCTCTGCTGGCCAAAAAGTGTTACTACATTTGCATTATAGTTTGGGCTCCGTGGTTCTATGCAAAAAAAGAAAGAAAAGGACTTCAAAGTTTTTTAAAATAATTTCAAAAATATCAGCTGTCGTGTCCGATGTTATAGTGGCTTGTTCTGGACCCCCTTTGCAAAAGAAGTTTGCTGGCAATAACATACATACAAATACTCCAGGTGTTTTTGAAAATCAAGTATACTTTATAATGGTAGTGAAGGGGTTAAGAATGGGAAAACACATTGCAGTGAGGGGAAGTTGGATGTGAGGGTATCATAATTTCAGAAAATATAATTTCTGCTCTGTAGAATGATGTTATGTCACTAATGATATCATTAATGATGTAAAAGGAGGTGTAACTAATGATTTGGTTGATGTGTTCAACAATATAATAATAATAATAAATAATTGTATTGATGTTGTCATGCAAAGAGCCCAGGATGAGGATTAAGTTTGGAATGTCCTTCCTTTTTGATTGAAAACTAATTTTCTAGCCTTTAACTTAAAGGGATATGCATGTCTAGAAAAAAATAATGTAATTAACATTTAAACAGTTTTATACCATAGACAAACTACAATAAATCAAGTATTAAAAATGTGTAGAAAAGGTTTATTTTCTTGCTTTAAACTCTGTCATTCATCTTCTCTGACCACGCCCCTCAGCTAGGGGTGTTTCTTCAGCTCCCACTTCCTAAATATTCCCCTCCTCCTCCCCGTCCACTACCCCACCCACTATTCCACCCATCTCCCGTCGTTGGTGGCTTAACGTCGGCAAGGTGTACAAGTACGCCTTGCTGACAGGTACCACGTGGGCCGCTGATTCAGGCCTGCCCTGCCTGCGGAGAGCATTATTGGCTGCAGGGGGTTGGCCTGTGTTCAGACTGTCCCATTGCAGCCAATGGCGCTGTGCGCCATATAGCTGTGAGGAGGGGCCAAGACCCAAAGCCCATTTAAGACAGCGTACCTGTACACCCTGCGTCTTCAAAGCCCTCCAGCCACGAGAACAGCATAGTACGTCCCATGGCGAAAAGGAATGCACTACAGCAGGTCTAGTTTCCCAGTTTTACTCAATAATACAGTTCATGGCATTCTCCTGCATGGTATTCCATCGACATTTTAGCCCCTTCTTACTTCCTTTCTATTTTCTCCTTCTATAAACCTTTCTCTACCTCTCTACTTTCCTTAATTTATCCACATTTTAAAAGCAAAAGCAATAATGTTATTTAGTGGAACTTTTTAAAATGATGGCAAGTAACGGACTAAAAAGGGGTTATTCAGAAAGCACCGAAATTTTGGTGCTTTCTGGTTCGGTGCTCTTCGATGCGCTTCAGCGATTCCATTTCGCCGACTCTGTGGTGAATTCACTATTCACCGTAGGGTCCCTGAAGTGCGCTGAACATGGAGCTGCCGAAGACCGCCGAACAGACCGCCAAGCGCTGCCAAACTGCCGTAAAAATCCCCTTAAACTCTGCTATGCTTCTAATAGGTGTTTAAACCAATAAAAATACATTAAAATGTGTCTAAATAATAAAAAGTCCTATAAAAAATAATAAAAAGGTCTGTTACAGAATCAAAAAAAGCAATTAAAAAAAAATCTAAAATTTTGTCTAAAAATATAAAAAATGCATATGTGTTCCAAAAAAATAAATAAATAAAAATAAGACTTGCTGAAAATGAAAAGAATAAATAGTTGAATAAAAAAAACCTATAATATTTTATTTACATTGAATCCTATGGAATTCACCTTTTTAACCCCTTCAATACCAAGTGATTTTCCAAAAAAACTGTCAGAAACCAGTGTTTTTTTGAAAAATCTTTTTTAATAAATTATAAAATAATACATATCTATTACTGTAATAATCTGCAGAAGGTGCCCCAAAGTTTTAGCCCTATAGGCATAATGCCCAAAGAGCTAAAACTGTAAAATCATCTGATGCCCTTACACGGGCTTTCAGCAGTCGATGCAGGGAAAAAAAGAAGAAAATAGACCAGCTGCTCAATCTACTGTAACTCAATTTGGCAGTAGATGGCAAAAAAACCCCAATTTTTTTTCAAAAAAACACTGGTTTCTGACGATGGTTCTTTTGGAAAATCACTTGGTAGTGAAGGTGTTAAACTCATCGAACTGAAGCATCGAAAATCAGGGTATTTATTTGACACTTTGGTGCAATACAGTAGATTAACCATTACTTCTCTATGGGACAATTTAGTTGTCGCCGAAGATCGCCGAAGGTTGCAGAACTGCAGTGATTTGCGGCGACCTGCACCATATTTCGCTGTCAATTCGCCAGTATGTGCCAAATTGACAGCTTAGTGAATAGACAAACTGACGCAAAATTGCACCGTACAGTGAAATTCAGTGGCAAGTTCATTGCTTATTGAATAACCCCTTATGTGTACAGACATATTCTATAATATTATCCTCAGAGCACAGCCAAGTGTGTTACACAATAACAATATTTTGTAATTCAGAAATATCATTTCACAATCTAAATAAAGTCAATAAAAATTACATCTGTTTACTTGGGAGACAATGTGCATGACAGGTTAAACGATAACATAATAATATAAAGACATATACAGTAAACGAAATTGTTATAATATTTAATATATTGGTGGTATTGACAGGTTGACACATGGTGAAAGATAAGACCACAGGTGTATTACAGATGTTTATTGCTTTTATATCTAACTTCATTTTTCATATTAGAATAATGCTCTTGATTCAATTTAGATATTCAATTTAATATTGTTATCTTATTTCAGAATTTTAGTGATTTTTTGTATTTTATTCATTAATATTTAATATGTGCAACATTTTGTTCATACAGAAAGATATCTGATTACAATCTTGGAATGTAGTTGTGCTTACTTGTGTCTTTCCATTTTGGATCACAAACAATTATAGAAGTATAAGAACAAGGAGTGTAAAAAATTTAATTTTGAACATTAGTCACTTTCAGCTATTATAATGCGATTCTTAACTATGCCTTAGATGTTTTTGAGTGGATAAAACCAATTTTGTTGATCATTGACTAGATGACATTTATTTTTCTGTGTCTATGAAATACCGTAAGGAAAATATTTTTATCTGTAAAGTGCCGAAGGTGGTTGCCTTCTTGCAATGAAAGAGAATTCAAAGGAATTATGGTTGGCTGTTAAGAAATCAAGTCTCAATGGATCCTTCTGTGCAATGAGTGAATATTGCTTACTAATTACAGGAAACGTTCTCTATTCAATTTGGAAATTAGTTGAACCTTAATTAGCTGTATTTATTGACTATAATTGAACATAACATATTCATAACTAAGTATAGCATAAATATGCCTTTTTGACACTGTAATAGTATTTAGCAAAGACTAAATGGTAACAAAACATGTTTCTATATTAAACAAACATTAGTACCAACAATAGGAACATATTCTTTTGAAGTACAGAGTGTAATTCATATTAAATCTTATGGTGAAATTTGAAAAGAATGCAATAAAAATGACGGCAAAAAATGTAGAAGGCGTTCCATTCAGGATGCTTTTGAATTTGACCCCTTGCATTAATTTTGGAAGAGTTTTTCAGGAGAAATTAAAACTTTTGGAACACTCTTCATTTTCTCTCGCATTGGATCAATTTAGGACTATGGCTTGTAATTAGGGTTAGATTACTATTTGTGCTTTTTTTAGGGCTAGGGTTACTTGTAGGAATATGGCTAGAGTTACATAATTGGCTACAGTTAGGGTTTGTAATTAGGGTTACGTTACTATTTGTGTTTTAGGCTTGGGGTTACTTTCAGGATTTCAGGGTAGGGCTGCATTTAGGGTCAGGGTTATGCATACTCTAAACCCTAACCCTAAGATCTTGCACAATTTTTGCTTCATTATTAACCCCATAGTGACTGAGTTTTTCAAGACAGAATTAGAATTTTGCTCCCATAGTGTAGATCGACATGGATTGCACACTACAGAAGAAAAGGTGAAAGCTCTTACTCATGCCTCAACTCCCCAAAACGTAACACAGCTGCGGTCTTATCTTGGCCTCTTAAAGTACTATCACTGCTTCTTGCCAAACTAGGCACACCAGCTTTATCCATTACATTGCTTACTGGATGCAAAGACCAAATGGATATGGACAGCCGAATGTGAAAAAGCCTTTACGTTATCAAAAGAACTAATTCTGTCATCTCAGGTTCTGGTCCACTATGACCTAAAGAAACCAGTAACTTTGACATGTGATGTCTCGCCACATGGACTGGGGGCTGTGCTTTCCCATGTCATGTCAGATGGCACAGAGCGGCCCATTTCTTTTGCCTCCAGATCTTTGACTTCAGCAGAACAAAACTACTCGCAGATAGATAAAGAGGCACTAGCCATTGTATGGGCCACTAAGAAATTCCACACATATATCTATGGTCGGGATTTTACACTTATCACTGACCACAAGCCTCTGTTGTCGATACTGAACCCTCAAAAAGGAATTTCGACTACAACTGCATCTCGCTTACAAAGATACACTTTATTCTTGGGAGCTTATAATTATTCAGATACCGCTCGCATGATGCCCATGGAAATGCAGATGCATTTTCCAGATTACCAGTTGGAGTACACCCACCGAGTGACATACGCATAGTGGAGGTACAAAGGCCACAAACTAGTATCTCAACCACACTGATAGCCAGAAACACAGTCACAGATCCGTGCTTGTCTCAGGTATTCTCTTTTGTTCAAACTGGATGGCCGGACAAGGTGCCATGTGAATTTCGCCCATATTTTACTAGAAAATGTGAACTAGTGACAAATGCTGGATGCTTACAATGGGGAAACAGGGTTATCATACCCAAGAATCTGCAACCTACAATGCTAAAGATCCTGCATGAGGGCCATCCAGGCGTGGTGCGCATGAAGCAGAGAGCGAGGGGTTATGTTTGGTGGCCACAAACGGATACAGTGATTGAAGATTATGTGGCTAGATGTCTGTCCAGGGTGCTCTCAAGCTCAACGACCTCAAAGGAAGGGTGACATGCAACCTTGGCCATGGCCAAAGGACCCATGGTCAAGACTCCATATAGATTTTGCGGGACTGATCCACAGGAAAATGTATTTGATCGTAGTGGATGTACATTCCAAATTGCCTGAAGTTTTCCAAATGACTTCCATCACCTCTACTGCTACCATTTTAATCTTGAAGAAACTTTTTGCTCAGTTTGGAGTGCCAGCAGCCATAGTCTCAGACAATGGGTCACAATTTACCTCTCATGAGTTTCAATCATTTTTTCGTTCCCTACAAATCCAACACTACACAACAGCTCCATATCATACTTCATCAAATGGGCTGGCAGAACGGTTTGTTCAGACTTTTAAGAAGAACCTGCTTTCTACTATGGACCAGATTGGAAAGTCTGAGGAGACACTGCTGGAGTTCTTATTTTCATACCGAAACACGCCACATTCTACTACCGGACTGACACCGGCTTTTCTTATGTTTGGACGGCATCCTCGGACCAAACTTGATTTAGTTTGTCCTCAGACCCAGTTTCCAACAACTTTATCACCATGTTGTTCTACATTTAGTGTTGGTGATCCTGTATGGATTCGAAATTACAGAGTTTTTCCTCACTGGCTTCCTGGAGCCATTAATGGCACCATTGGAAAGAAAATGTACCTTGTTTGCCTTTCGAATGGTACTTGTGTTCGACGTCACATCTCTCAGTTGAGAAAACGCAAACTCCCACCAACAGGGACAAGCCTGACCCCTCTGTTCAATCAACCACAAGCCACCACTCAGGAGTCTGCCGGTGACATATGGCATGGTGTATGGCATGATCCAACACCTTTGCAATCACACCCTGAAGTTCTTTGTGACCATTTTCCTGGGGAACCTAGACCTGTGCCTGGAACTGTATGGACTGATTTATCTGTTGGGAAGGCACTCATGACTCCAGAAACATTGACGGACACCACACCTGTGCAACTTCGCAAGTCTACTCGTCAGCGGTGTCAGACAAAATTTTGGCAAAGCACTGAACCCTTGAGTGATTCCTCTGAGGTGCAGAGAGAGAGCAGAAGGGCTGGTGACCTGTTGAGGGAGCAACAAAAATGACCTGAAGATGATGGTCCTTTGCCAAACTGATCCTATTTACCTTGTTTGTCTTATGTATGTTTTGTTTTCTCTCTTTTGTGTTTGTTTGTTGTTTTTCAGGGGAAGAAAAGGAGGTGTGATGTTTGGACAGATTCCCTGTCTGTCTCAGAGGTTTCCAGGTTGGGAGTGGTTCTTATGCCACTCCCCTCTTCCCTGCTGCAGTGCATGCTGGAGAAGGAAGCTGTAACCAGGAAGAATACAGACTTCTGATCTGTAGCAGAGAGCAGTCATGCAGGGAAGCATTTAGGCACAGAGTATATGCTGGAAACCTGTCCTGTTATTATAGCACAGACAATCTGATTCTGTACAGAACCTTCTGAGAACTGTCTGAGTGAGTAATAAACCTTTTCCTGGTTAATCATGACATCTGGCCTGTGTGTAAGTTACTGAACAATACTCACAGAAATACATACAACACCTAATTGCATGCCCACACCTTTGGGACATAACAGTGACCAGATGATTTTACCATTGTCTGTCCGAAAGTACCCACTGCTGTTTTTACGTTTCTGCTCTGTTTGTGTGTAGCTCTAATTTTATACTTACTCATTTATGGAACCCACACATCTTGTATACCGACTTTCTCGCCATTAAATGGACTTTCTACAGATATCATTTCCATCTTTTCGTATAATTTACTTTCAAAAAAATATGAAACATGATGAAAAAATTTATAAAACACACTTTTTCAAACTTTGACCCCAAAATCAACTGCCAAAAAAGCTAAACCCCCAGCTAAATAGTTTTGAAATTTTGTCCTGAGTTTAGAAATACCCAGGGCTCTATTACATTCTTCACGCAAACGTTAACGCGTGCACAAAAACGCATTAACGTGAGGGGCAAAACCCTTTGCGCTGAATGTCTTATTACAACGTCTGTGCAAAAAATGCACGTTAACGTCTACCGCGGGTGACCCTGCGCGAACCCTTTGCGAGCGTAATGTACTGCGTGCGTCCTATACTTAACATTGTGAGCGCAAATGCGTTTGTGCGCTGGTATGCGGATGGTATTACAATCTATGCGCAAAATTTAACGGACAACGTTTGCGCGCATAATTTTAATGTCTTTGAAAAGCTGGTGGTAACGGCAAATCTGAACGTCCTGGCCAAACGCAAATGCACCAGCCCAAAAAAAAATACGCAGCAAAGTATAGTTACACATTCTACGCATACCCAAACAATAAAATTGAGAAGTTGTGCGTGTTTTTATTATTGCTGCAGCATATATGCTCATATGCTGATTTTAACAAGCGCAAGAACTTAACGTGAGACAATTGTGGTTCTTAGCCCGTTCACAGTGTGGAATTTGAAAATTGCGCGATTTTTAGTGAGATTTTCATATTTGTGACATAGAGCGATAATGCTGCGTGACGTCGCCGTTTTGTGCAATTTTGCAAAGCACCACCAATGCAAATCGCAAATAGTAAAAAAAGGGTCATGTACCAGCGACATGCTACCGCGACGCGCGACATGCGACATCGGCAACGTCGCGCGGCAAGATGTGAACAGCTCCATTGAAATGCATTGGAGAAGCTACATAGCGCGACGTCGCGTGGATTTTGCTGCAACGTCGCGGCAAAATCCGCGCGATAAATCGCACAATGAGAACGGGGTTGAATAGCATAAAAAAAACATTGCGCAGACTGATTTCTACACGCAACGTGAATGCGCACGCGTTTTTGCGCGTGCAATTTTTCGACAGATGAAAATATGCGCGAGAATGGTAATACCAGCATTAATTTACGGGCGTTATCGTTTAACGCTTCCCGCAAAATATCACGCGCTGCGCGAGCGTTTTAACGCGAAGAATGTAATAGGGCCCCCAATGTTTACATGGTTTTGCTTTTTACCCCCTTCACTGCCGAGTCACTTCACCTCTGTGTGCGGAGCTAATTTTTACTGGTTTTGCTCTTCATGTTTAAACACAATTTGAAGTCACGGTTTATTGTACGACCCAGACAAATTATATATCCTTTTTACGGCAGATTCGGCAGATTCATATCATTATTATATGTATATGACATGTCCTGCCAAAATGCTATAAGAAAAAATGTAAATAAATGATTTAAATTTTATGAAAATACACATCTACAGCCCGGCCGATCACAGACTGCAATGTGAAGACTTTCTCAGGGTGTCGTCCACACGCTGAGCACGATCGAAACGACGCGCTGAGCAAGTCCTCTGCATCTAAGTGGTTAAACATTATTTGAAGTCCTATTTTTAAAATAAAAGCACATTTATTTATTTATTTTGCACCAAAGCAGGTTATGTTTTATATAATTGGAAAGGCCTTTGCAATGATATCAAACTTAACCCTCTAGCTGCTACCGATTGGGAGATACGGGGGTCCAAAGGACCCCCTATCTCCACTTGGCGCTCAGGGGCTAACTGCCCAACTGACATAAACGTGCATATGGTGATGACATCTGTGGGTGGGAGGAGGCCCAGGAAATTTGGCTGATATCCAAGATGTCAGCCACCTCCGGGAGAGGACCGTGATATGGCACCTAAGGAGTTAAAGAGAGGCATCGCTTCAAAGGGCAGAGTGTGCCCTTTCAAGCGGTGCCCCTCTTTTTTTAACTCCTTGCCTTTTGGGAGGGAGAAGGGTCCACAGGGGTCTTGCCTTTTACCCTGTACCCCATCAGTAACGGGGGGGCGCCTGAAACTGACATCGTGCTAAGCATTGCTCGTGTTATCAGCTCCAGGAATCATTGAACTCCATGGAGACAGACAGACAGCTTGTGCGATTGAAATACAGCTGGGAAGGTGGAGGGGTGCACAGAGGAACACTGGGAACTATTTGTTGGGTTGAGAATCACTGCTCTCGAGGAACCCTGGGACTTCTGTGTTCCGGAGTGTGATGGTGCACTGTCTCCCTGGCATGTCCCTCACCCAAAAACTGCCCCTTCACTAGATGGGCATGTCCTGGCTCTATCAACCTCCCTCAGCTCGCCCTCACTCCTACTCCTCCTCTCCCTGTAACCACTATTCTCCTCAGACCTCCACTCTGGCCTCGTCTCACTGTCTTCACTCCTGTCACCCTCAGGGATTCCTCCTCCTTCCCACCAGCCATCCTCCTCCTTCCTTCATCTTCTCTTCCAACACCCTCCATCACAGACAGAAAAAAAATTCAGGGTAGAATACAGTAAGGGGACAGGAGAGATATGAGGGGGGCAAGGATGTATAGTCCTATGTGTGACGTGTATTTATGTGAATTGACTGGTAACTGTATGGTTTAATGACGAGTTAACAAGGGTAACAATAGACAGTAAAAGAAAACAACTTTCTATACTCGCAATCTTCACTCCACACCCTCTATTCTCACAATTAATCACCTAGCACCCAGGGGCCTGTGTCTGTGTTGCTCGCACAGTCGGTATTTATAATGCCTGGATGGGTGGG
>RXON01000907.1:85000-130618 GCA_009667805.1 Leptobrachium leishanense | reverse complement strand
TCCGATCCGACCCGCCATCCCTTCCCGACTCGAATCACCACCGCTCAAGATCCGAAGAAACACCCGCCCCCGGATCGAAACGTTTCCCACCTAAGAACCGAAACGTTTCCCCATAAGATCCGAATCTTCCTCCGCGGCCGCTAGGGCTGATTCCCGCAGGCGTCCCACACCCGCCAGGTCAAGGAACCAGTTGCTCGGGACGCTGAGTGCTGTATGGCTCAGTGGTCGGACTGGTTTCAGGCAGGGGTCCCCTCCACCGCCCGCTAACCCTACCTAGGGTCACGCCAGGCCGCACGAGACGCCGAGTGTGCGCCACTCGGTAGTCGGGCCAGCGGTAAGCGACGGGGTCACGCAGATAGAGCACACCCGCAGGCGGAACAACATCTCCATTCCGTCATAATAGTGTCCCCCCTGACCTGTGTATATAGTGTCCCCCCTGACCTGTGTATATAGCGTCCCTCCTGACCTGTGTATATAGTGTCCCCCCTGACCTGTGTATATAGTGTCCCTCCTGACCTGTGTATATAGTGTCCCCCCTGACCTGTGTATATAGTGTCCCTCCTGACCTGTGTATATAGTGTCCCCCCTGACCTGTGTATATAGTGTCCCTCCTGACCTGTGTATATAGTGTCCCCCCTGACCTGTGTATATAGTGTCCCCCCTGACCTGTGTATATAGTGTCCCCCCTGACCTGTGTATATATAGTGTCCCCCCCGACCTGTGTATATAGTGTCCCTCCTGACCTGTGTATATAGTGTCCCCCCTGACCTGTGTATATAGTGTCCCCCTGACCTGTGTATATAGTGTCCCCCTGACCTGTGTATATAGTGTCCCTCCTGACCTGTGTATATAGTGTCCCCCCTGACCTGTGTATATAGTGTCCCTCCTGACCTGTGTATATAGTGTCCCCCTGACCTGTGTATATAGTGTCCCCCCTGACCTGTGTATATAGTGTCCCCCCTGACCTGTGTATATAGTGTCCACTGAAATCCTGAATAAAGAGATCTGGTTTTAACCTCCTTCTGGAGACGGCGCTCCATGCTTGGGGGGGGAATAGAGGTAATAATCCCCCTCTTGGGATCTATACAGCCGAGGAGTCGACTAACAGAGGTATCCAACGTCAGGGATACAGAGTGTCCCATGTGCCGCTAAACGCTACCATATGGTCTTTGAGGACAGCAGCAGGAGACCCCCCTTTGACGGAGATGCTTAGTCTAGGTACCGACCGTCACAGGCTTGATAAAAGGTTTTCTTGGATGCGACTGGGAGAAAGCCGTGCGGTCTGTTGGGTCTGGGGAGCACAGCACCTTGGGGGCCGGGTCTGGGGAGCACAGCACCTTGGGGGCCGGGTCTGGGGAGCACAGCACCTTGGGGGCCGGGTCTGGGGAGCACAGCACCTTGGGGGCAGGGTCTGGGGAGCACAGCACCTTGGGGGCAGGGTCTGGGGAGCACAGCACCTTGGGGGCAGGGTCTGGGAGCACAGCACCTTGGGGGCAGGGTCTGGGGAGCACAGCACCTTGGGGCAGGGTCTGGGAGCACAGCACCTTGGGGGCCGGGTCTGGGAGCACAGCACCTTGGGGGCCGGGTCTGGGAGCACAGCACCTTGGGGGCAGGGTCTGGGAGCACAGCACCTGGGGGCAGGGTCTGGGGAGCACAGCACCTTGGGGGCCGGGTCTGGGGAGCACAGCACCTTGGGGGCAGGGTCTGGGGAGCACAGCACCTTGGGGGCCGGGTCTGGGGAGCACAGCACCTTGGGGGCCGGGTCTGGGGAGCACAGCACCTTGGGGCCGGGTCTGGGGAGCACAGCACCTTGGGGGCCGGGTCTGGGAGCACAGCACCTTGGGGGCCGGGTCTGGGGAGCACAGCACCTGGGGGCCGGGTCTGGGGAGCACAGCACCTTGGGGGCAGGGTCTGGGGAGCACAGCACCTTGGGGCAGGGTCTGGGAGCACAGCACCTTGGGGCAGGGTCTGGGGAGCACAGCACCTTGGGGGCAGGGTCTGGGAGCACAGCACCTTGGGGGCCGGGTCTGGGGAGCACAGCACCTTGGGGGCAGGGTCTGGGGAGCACAGCACCTTGGGGGCAGGGTCTGGGGAGCACAGCACCTTGGGGGCAGGGTCTGGGGAGCACAGCACCTTGGGGGCCGGGTTTGAGAATCCATTTGGGGAGCACAGCAGCTTGTGGTCTCACTTTTTTGGGGCGACTGAATCCTCCAACATGGTAGATTCCTCGTCTCCTTCCAGGCCGAAGTGATCTTTACTCTTTTTCTAGAAAAGCAAAAGATCAGAATCCACCAAAACCCAAACAGGTGACACGAGTAACATCGCACAATAACATTCCATTGTAAAACATGGTTAGGCTTTTGTTTTTAATTAGGGGGAGGGTCTGCTCCCCCCCCGGAGTTACCTTTTTAAGAATGATGTCGATGTACCCCGCGATGAGCTGTGCGATCTGCTCGCCTTCTGTTGTCTGCACAGAGTAATATCCATCCTGATAATCACCGAAATCCTGAAATAAAGACACGGCGCAGGATCAGACGCCATTCACTGATTATATAGAAGCATTAAAAGGACCAAACCTGAAGAGATCCAGGATGAGCAGAACCAGCGACAGGTACCGGCAACGAGCATTACAAGGGCCGGAGCTGGAAGTAGGACATTTCACCGGAACCTTCCTCCCATCAGCACAGTCAGGATTTTAGGTTTTTTTCCCTTTATCAGACAGTGCAAGATTTTGGGGGGATCCCCCCCAGTCACAGTGCAGGATTTTGGGGGGACCCCCCAGTCACAGTGCAGGATTTTGGGGGACCCCCCAGTCACAGTGCAGGATTTTGGGGGGACCCCCCAGGTCAGTGCAGGATTTTGGGGGGACCCCCCCCAGTCACAGTGCAGGATTTTGGGGGGACCCCCCAGTCACCGTGCAGGATTTTGGGGGGACCCCCCCCCAGTCACAGTGCAGGATTTTGGGGGGACCCCCCCCCAGTCAGTGCAGGATTTTGGGGGACCCCCCAGTCACAGTGCAGGATTTTGGGGGGACCCCCCAGTCACAGTGCAGGATTTTGGGGGGACCCCCCAGTCACAGTGCAGGATTTTGGGGGGACCCCCCAGTCACAGTGCAGGATTTTGGGATTTTCAGTAGAAATGTCGCTAACCCCCCTGCACTGAAACTCCGCCTTCTATGACGGGAAATAAACGTATTGGCATTACAAACTCCTCCCCTTCGATTACCGGCTCGCGATCTAGACCTTCTGTCAATATTTCCAGGTTCATTATATGATCGTGCTCTACAGCGTCGCATAACCTTTAACCTGCGCCAGAATTAGCTTTACTCGTATCATGCATCCCTAGATACGGATTCCAGGAAAGAACTTCTATGGTGGCTACATCACATGGCGGGTTGGAATGGTCACCCCCCCTCACTACAGAAATTTGTATATAATACAACGACAGTAACTATGGATGTGGTGTGCATTGCGCCTCCTTAAACCACAGGCAGAAGATGGTCTTCTGTAGATGCTTCTCTTCATCGCGAAGGTTTGGAACTCTTGGCTGGAAATTCAAAGTTCTACAAAAGATACAACAGTGTCTTCTGGCCTCTGACGTACCTCACCGCTAACCAGTTCTCCAATCACCTACGAGTCCCAGATCTTACCAATTATCAGAAAATCACCAAGAAATTTGAGGGTTATTGCTTAGTTCACAATCTCACTGTGAGCTCAATTCATCCCATGTAGCAGCAGACTGGAACTCCAGATATGTAGGTCTTTGAATCTCCAATCTTTGACTTCTCTTTGGGGTCTGTCATGGAACTGACGTAGCGCTCCCCGCGTCAAACCCCAAGACTTTTATTTCCATGGCGAAAACCCCAAAAGACATAGACCGCTGCTTTGGGGAAGACCTTATGCTCAGTTATATTGTGTGGTTTTAAATGTATTGTCAATTGCTCATTTTTTAGTTTTAAATAGACTTATATTTCTTTAGTTAAATGTGGTTTTTAAAAACACGACCCGCCACTAGAGTCAAATGCTTTCCTTCTTATAGAATGTACAATAGGTTTGTGTAACTTGTGGATTATGCAAAGGTGCTGTCTCTTTGTTTATCTGTTATCTGTTTACCTGTTCTGAAAGGCTGGGAGTCACATTGTCTCAGCCACCCACTATCTGATTCCCTTTACAATGGGTTATGTAAATCACTGTATGTGGTCACTGTGAGGTCAAGACTGCATCTGCATACAACCAGTGGACCCAAGTGAAGACTGCAGGCTTCTTTCAGGTCCTATCAATGGTCTTGGAACCAACCAATCAGAACCTGGGCTAGCCACTGTGCAGAATTCACTCCAGGGGTCTGGGGGCGGGCATGGGAGAGAACAATGGGACTGTACCATATAAAAGGACCGTGTATGTTCTGCTTATGATTAAAAGATCCTGTGATGAACATACAGCCTGCCGTCTGTCTCTACGCTACAGCTATAATCCCTCTCAGAAGGCAGAGAGCGGCCCTCTGGAGATTCCTAACGGCTCCAGGGCAGAGGAACAGAAGCAGGCAGGTCAAGCCGCTCGAGGCGCTGAGGACAGCGCTCCCAGTAGCCGGGCTGACCGCAACGAAGGGGTGTCTGGAGAGTCAGGACAGACGGAAGGGAACGGTTCCGTCACAGGGTCCATTTACTATAGATCGGTCCGCCTCTCATTTGAAACACCATTACCTCAGATCCAGACTCCCTAATCCAACAATGGCCACAAGACCAACTATATGCCTTCCTCCCCATTCATGCTCCTACCAAAAGTCCTTCAATTAGTTCGGACCAAACAATAAATCAGCATTAACCCCAATAACCCCATTGTGGAAAACTCAACTGTGATCGCCTCGAGCTGAGCATAGATATCCCACAAGTGCTCCCACCATCCCCCACCATTTCGATAGGTCCAGAGAACACTCAAATCAGTCCTATCAAACCCATCCTTTCGACTAGTAGCGTGGAAGGTAGAGAGATTTGGAACCATCTGCCATTTTTTTTTGGAAACCATTTCCTCGTCATGGTCTAGTTCGTGGCCCCCAGCACTAGAAAACATTACACCAAATACTGGGGAATCTGGTTTCTTGGCGTTTGGGCAGACAAGTTGATCCCATATCTGCCCCTTAACTCGGCCGTTTGATGAAGTGGAAGCAGACCGCACCATCAAGTCAGCGATCTCAGCCTCTCGTTCCGGTTTTGACAATGTACCGGCAGAGCAACACCCTTTAGTTTGCGGTCTTATGAAAGGTATTCATTTCCATTGACCCCCCCCCCTCTACAGGAGGTGCAACTATTGCTCTAAATTTCATTGATAATTCATCCCTTTCCATTAAAGAGCTGCCGAAGGAACTGGCCGGGGTCCTAGGTCTCATCTCCTGGAAGATGCTAGATTTATCTGGTCGATCCTTTACCCCTCAGAGTTTCCTTTTCTAGATGCACCAAAACGGCCGTTACCAGGATTCTTACCCGGCTTGTCCTCAGAGACCTAATCTCCGTCCAGTCCTCTGTCTCGGAATAGGAATGTGTCACGTCTTTCATCTTCCGACCGATTTATTTTTAGCGCTTTCACCCAATCTCTTCCACCCCCTGGCTGATGGATTAAATGGATAATGGTGGAGGCCGGAGTCCATCTATCCATTTTCAGGGCTCATTCTTCTAGAAGTGCAGTGGCCTCTGTGGCTCGAAGAGTTAATGAAGACCACTAACCGGTCAAATTAATCGATATTCACTGAATATTAAACAGATTTCAGGTGTTTCTCATTCTTTTATGTCATAGCTTTCCGCTAGCATCATATGAAGCGTCCGCGGGTAGAATTCCCACATTCAAAGAAAATAGACCTGAGCAAGGGGGGCGCAGGCTGCACGGTCAGCAGGCGCCGCACGATTACAGGCCGCGAAAAATAGATCGGACGGAGTAAAACTGGCGACGGAGAGGCAGGAAAAAAACCAACCCCAAAAAAAACCAGACGTAGCGAGAAACTTAAAATGTTATTTGGAGAGTTAGTGGGTATTTTTACTCATGTTCCCACTTGGGGGGGGGGGGGCCTTCTGTATTAGGGTATAGAGCCCGGGTCCAGGGTTTCTAATTGCAGCTGGTTTTATTGGGTTCAGGTAAATATCAGAGGGGTATTAGGCATAATCACTTATGAAATATACATGTTCCCCATAGATTAACACATTGCCCGTCATCATAGATCATTCATGCGAGCCGCTCCCTGTTAATGGATCAGATACAATGAGAGAAATTGTATAAACGCGGTGACACAATAAATCAGCCTAAAGCCTGAGGCACACTGAGCGCAAAGCGCCGTGCGGCACCTGTAAGCGGCGAGACGTGCTCAGTGTGTCCAGATTCTTCCATCTCCCTCGCTCAGACCGCGTCACGATGCGGCGCTGAGCGAAGGGAGTTGGAAAAATTAAACTTTTCCCTCGGCGGAGCGGCGCTCTGAGGGGAGGGGCTGGATCTGCAGCACACGGTGCCTGCGCTGTAAATCCCTCCCACCGGCGCTGATCAGCAGACATCCCTCTGTCTGTTCTTCGCCTCGGTCCAGCAGCACGGGGAGAGGAGAGCCTCCCCGCAGCCGGACCTGGGCCAGGTGCCGCCGGAAACAACCCCCCCCCCCCCCCGTCTGGCAGTCTGCCATGAATAATACGAGTCTGCCAGCCATATTACCAGTCTGCCATGCACAATACCAGTTTGCCAGCCATATTACCAGTCTGCCAGCAATATTACCAGTCTGCCAGCCATATTACCAGTCTGCCATGAACAATACCAGTCTGCCATGCACATTACCAGTCTGCCAGCAATATTACCAGTCTGCCAGCCATATTACCAGTCTGCCATGCACAATACCAGTCTGCCATGCACAATACCAGTCTGCCAGCCATATTACCGGCTTCCGTCCCCTACACTCAACTGAAACTGCCCTCACCAAAGTCACCAACGACCTCCTACCTGCTAAAAAACACGGCCACTATTCTATTCTCATCCTGCTTGACCTCTCGGCTGCTTTTGACACTGTTGACCACCCCCTCCTTCTACAGACCCTCAACTCTCTGGGTCTCGGTGACACTGCACTCGCTTGGGTCGAATCCTATTTATCCAACAGGTCCTTCTGTGTGTCCTTTGCTGGAAACTCCTCCTCCTCATTGCCTCTATCTGTTGGTGTACCTCAAGGCTCTGTCCTTGGTCCTCTGCTCTTTTCCATCTACACCTCCTCCCTGGGCAAAATCATCAACAGCTTTGGCTTTAATTACCACCTCTACGCTGATGACACTCAGATCTACCTCTCTACCCCTGATCTCTCTCCCCCTGTCCTTTCAAAAGTCAGTGACTGTTTATCTGGCATCTCCTCCTGGATGGCCTCCCACCACCTAAAGATCAACATGTCAAAGACTGAACTCCTACTTATTCCTCCTCTAATGCCTCCCCACCTCCTGACTTCTCTATCACGGTGGAGGGTATCACCATCTCCCCATCAAACCAAGTTCGCTGTCTTGGAGTTACACTTGACTCTGCTCTTTCCTTCATCCCCCACATCAAGTCTCTTTCCTCCTCCTGCCGATACCAACTGCGTAATATTTCCAGAATTCGGCCATTTCTTACCGCTGTCACCACAAAACAACTCATACACGCCCTGGTAATCTCCCGACTCGACTATTGCAATAATCTCTTATCTGGCCTCCCTCTGTCCCGCCTCTCCCCCCTACAATCCATCCTGAACGCCTCCGCCAGGCTAATTCACCTCACCCGCCGCTCTGTCTCTGCCGCTCCCCTCTGCGAGTCCCTTCACTGGCTCCCCATCCACTGCAGAATTAAGTCAAAATCCTTATCCTTACCTACAAAACCCTCACTAACTCAGCTCCCCACTACCTGTCCTCACTAATCACCAAATACACCCCAGCCCGCTCCCTAAGGTCAAACAGTGACCTGCGCCTAGCTTCTCCCCGCATCACATCTTCCCATGATAGACTGCAGGATTTCTCACGCGCAGCCCCCACTCTCTGGAACGCTCTCCCTCGTGCTGTCAGACTTTCCCCTAACTTCTCTTCCTTCAAACGCTCCCTGAAAACATTCCTATTTAGGGAAGCCGACCCCCCAACTCACTGACACAACCATCAATCACTCTCACCTTACAGTCCTCTCCTCCTGTTTCCAACCCCAACCCTCCTAGATTGTGAGTTCCTACTGGAATAGGGCCCTCATCTCCTCCTGTACTGTTTGTCAAATGTTGTTCAATGTATTGTAACCCTGTCTATACTGTGCTTATTGTACAGCGCTGCGGAATATGCTGGCGCTTTATAAATAAAGAATAATAATAATAATTACCAGTCTGCCAGCCATATTACCAGTGTGCTGTCAGGTATATTATAATGGAAAATTAAAATGGATGCCTGTAGCCATCTTGTCTAAACATATCTATTATATGAAATAAGTCTTTTCTTTTTCAATTTTTATTCTAGTTTTAGAAATGGACTCAGATTTTTTTTAGCAGTTCATGGTAAGGACTAGAAGAGTTGTGTGTTTCTATAAGTGTCAGACTATGATGCTATAGACGATAAAATGTCTTTATAGGATATATGCTAAGACATGTCATATTTAAATTTATTGGTTGGTTTTAACAAGTCCTTGAATTAAAGATTTTTCTTTTTGGGTATAGAAACATATTTAAAATATATTAGCAAGTGTATAAATATTTTCACGAAATATATTTTTATAAATCAATATATTCTATATATTCACAGTAAATAATATACTCTACAAATATTTGGAGCATCTAACTGTGCAAACCGTATAATTACTGAAGAATAGAATAAGCTATTTAAATATAGAAGTATTTTCTGCTGATTTAACTAGAATGGAATGTCTATAGATAAGAGTACTCAATAAAATCCTTGAAAGGGATAGAGCCAAGAGATATTAAATCAAATATGACATAGGCAACATATTGTCTGTAAAATAGTAGAAGGTCCTTTGTTAAAAATTTGATAACAATATTGATCTTTGATCTCTCATATAATTCAAAATATAGAATTAAATATTACTAATTTAATTTGTGAAAAGCAGCACTGCTATCTTAAGGTATAGTAAATATATTTTAAGAATAAATATAAGGGATCTATAATGAAAGTAAATATTTAAATGAAGAGGTAGATTTTCAGTGACGTTGAATTTACTATAACTGGATATACTGTTCGTTGCAGTCATTCAGATCATTCCAGGACAAGACACACAATGCATTCAGGATATTACATCTCAATTAGGACCCCCCCTAAATTTTCCCTCATGGGAATGCACAATTCTAACTCTCATGCATTGATTATCTGATATTGATAATTTTCACATATTCCAAAACAATACATTATATCCAAAGAATATTGCTGCTGTAACTACAGAAATATTGAATCCAGATCCTAGACAGGTAATGTAGGAGAAAGCAAAATTAAGGGATTAATAATCAATTAATAATAAGAATAATAATTAATTAGTAAGAAATATATATATATGAGTGTGTACTTTGCAATGAAATAGATCCAGAGTCTACAAAATATTTCTAAATCTGCAGATAGAGATATGAAGAAGAATCGGATAGAAGGATTTTATCCCAAAGTATTTGTTGCAATAGTATTTACATAAATATATATGTATTGAATGTGGAAATTACTGTGATTGAAATTAATAAGCAGGGAATTATATAACTACAATATAAAAAGCAGAAGATTAGAAGCTTAATTCTTGTTATTAGGGGAGGATTCACTAAATAAGTTTTTATTACTTATTCTAGAAATAGAGTAAGGGATAGCTCATCTTTTGTTGATCCACATAGTATAGAGAAATACATATATCTCTACAAGATCTAGCTTGTTAAACATTGGTTTGCTGGGAAATACATGTTAATTGTTTTCGTTAAGCAAAAATATTAATTAACCATCTGTGTATAGTTACTAACTGCATATATGATTAATATCAGTTAGTAACAGGAGATACATATATTGGGAAGCTAGTAGTTTATGTGCTCATGGATGGATGTTGTGGTTTATAAATCTTTATGATAGTAGATTTGAAACTTTTGTATAAGTTATATATATATAATATATTTCCGGTTGTTTATTATATTTTTTAAAGCAAAACACATACAATTAAAAGAATTTAGGAGAATTTCTAGGAAATATAGACGATTGATATTCATATCTCGTATAAGTTCTTACTGAATATATCTTCGACAGTGCGTAAATACAGCCTGACCTGACATGCCATGCATACCACGTGTCATTTTATATATACGCATAAAGTAAACATACGCATAATGTATATGCTACAAAAAAAATGGCTGCCCAAGCCCAACACTAGAATGTTCGGGATTGGCTTGAAGAAAAGGTGGCAACCCTACCCCCATCCCTCCAGAAGAAAATTGACAGAGGAGTGAAAAAAAGAGGACACTTCTCACATCCTGACCAGTGAGAAGCGTCATATAGATTTTATTATTCCACACAGACCTCAGACCGGACCATATATACACAGACACAAAAAAGAGAAAGAGAAAGAGAAAGAGAAAGAGAAAGAGAAAGAGAAAGATATAGAGATAGATATAGAGATAGATATAGAGATAGATATATCTATATCTATAATATAGTGGGTATATATATATGTATGAGGTCTGCGTGTTAAAATATATGTATGTATATGTCTGTGTGTGGTATCAATGCATCCCTACTCTATACATAGCGTTCCCAGTGTCCCTATAATATATATGATTAGGGTTACTTTTTTTATACTATTCCTATTAAATTGGCAGTAATTTAGATGTATTTTATTCAATAGAAACTTTTTTGCCTATATAAAACATACACTTTGTGAAAATAAAACGGTTTTGTGTGTACGTTTTAATTTAGTTAGTGGATTCCTGTCCAGTGCGGTGAGAAGCAAACGTAATGCAGTGTAGACACGCTGTGAGGCGGAGCGGAGAGAAGTCAAGCCTGCAAAATGTTTGCTTCGCTTCGCTGTGCGTCGCTACACGCTCAGTGTGTCTCAGGCTTAAGTATCAGCTACAACATAGCGTGGCTCCTTGAGGCGGGCGATCGTAAATATTGCCCAGTTAACCAATTCACCCCTCAGGCTGAAGAGCATCCAGGGAAAGGTCCTTTGCTCAAACGAAGCAGCGATCGCTCCTTGTAGGAGGCGAATTAGAACAATTACCGGCCGCTCAGAAAGTGAATTTACCAAAGAACAACGTTAACCCCGTCCGCTCAACAACATTGTATTTAAAAACATGTAGCTAAAATAAAAATGCCAACATCAGGACGCGTTTCGCCGAGACAGGAGCTCAGCTTCCTCAGCTTAGCGGCAAATTGGCACCGCCCCCTCCCGCACGACCTGCGAAATTCATGTTGAAAGGTCACCTGACCCAAACAAGATGCGTCGCAGCGCACTTCACACAGAAGGGGAGGAAAGAGCACGACGACTCCACAGCGGAGCCCGACGGGACCAGACCGTGGATGGAGGACAGAGGCCCGATCTCCTGTCCGAGACATATCTGTGATACGCTCCTACACACAGCACATTACTGTATCACAGAGCTCCACTGTAATAAACTCACACTCATACACAACGCACATTACTGAGAGTTTTATTCCTGTGGAGCTCTGTGATACAGTAATGTGCGGTGTGTATGAGTGTATCACAGAGCTCCACAGGAATAAAACTCACAGTAATGTGCAGTGTGTAGGAGTGTGAGTTTATTAGAGTGGAGCTCTGTGATACGCTCATACAGTGGCAAGAAAAAGTATGTGAACCTTTTGGGATTACGTGGAGTTTTGCATGAATTGGTCATAAAATGTGCTCTGATCTTCATCTGTGCACTGAAACGTGTACAATCCACGCACAGCCAGCGCAACTCACCAGAGTGAAGCTTTTGGGGGAGGCAGCCCAGCGCTTGATGTTCGTCAGGTTCCACTCCTGAATAACCTCCTTTGTCTTCTCGTCGACTCGCATGACACATTCCTTTGTGATCCCCAGGAGTCGAGGAACAAGTTTATTTTTACCTTTCATTTTCTCCTAAAAGAAGACCAAGATGGAGGTGGACAAGCCTCAACTGAGAAACCACGAGACGCAAGGGGGCAGGAGGAGACAAACGACGAAAAAGGGGACGAGGAGGAAGAAAAAGAGGACGAGCAGACAACATGAGGACGAGCAGACAACATGAGGACGAGCAGACAACATGAGGACGAGCAGACAACATGAGGACGAGCAGACAACATGAGGACGAGCAGACAACATGAGGACGAGCAGACAACATCAGGACGAGCAGACAACATCAGGACGAGCAGACAACATCAGGACGAGCAGACAACATCAGGACGAGCAGACAACATCAGGACGAGCAGACAACATCAGGACGAGCAGACAACATCAGGACGAGCAGACAACATCAGGACGAGCAGACAACATCAGGACGAGCAGACAACATCAGGACGAGCAGACAACATCAGGACGAGGAGACACATCAGGACGAAGAAAGGGGGCGAGAAGACAAATGAGAAAAAGGGGACACGCACAAACACCAGCGTGCATAGCAGCTTACCTTCACGAGGAAGAAGGAGACTCCGTAGGTTTTGAGAGAGCGAGCGAGCTTCACGTAACGAGCCTTGGCTTCGATCTCGCTCATATTTCCGCATTGCTTGTGAGACTATGGAGCACAGGAGACACCGAACACAAGGCTCGATCAATACATTCATGTAAACGATACAGCCCCCCCCCCCCCCGTAACCAGAAAACAGGGCTCTTCAGTCTCGGCCCTCCATGTATCCTGGGAGATGCGTTTTCCAAAACATCTGGAGGGCCGAGGTTGGACACCCTGCCCAAATCCATAAAACAGGGCTAGATCCAGAGCGTGCCGTCACCCGGTGCCTCACCATAAAGATCCTGCGCTCCCCTTTCTGCTTGATATATTCCTTGGGCAGGAAGTCCTTCAACCTGTCAAGTAAAGCGAAACAAAGTAACCATCGGGGGGGGGTCTATCCACAACAAAGCAGGGAGGCGGGCACAGCATGGGGGGGGGGGGTCGATCCACAACAATGCAGGGAGGCGGGCACAGCATGGGGGGGGGGGGTCGATCCACAACAATGCAGGGAGGCGGGAACAGCATGGAGGGGGGGGGTGTAAATGAGGCATTGAGAGGGTGTTCACACTCACTCCAGGAATCCTGGCTTGTGTTTGACTTCATTGTGGGGTCCAAATTGCACCTGACACTGATACCCCGCAAAATCGCAGGCCTTGTCAAAGGAGACGGGATGGGAACCGTTTAAAATGTCATCACGAGCCTAAAAAAAAAATGACAACACAGGAACAGCTATGACATCAAAGATTACAGCATCAAGTACGGAAAACGCAGAGCATTAACTATTTAGTCCGAGAGCGAAAACCACCATGCCGCGGCGGCACACAGACATCACCCCTGTGACGGATGCCGCTACTCGAGAGAGTAGATCCGCCTTAGGTGTCGGGGTAGTGCTGCAGTGAACAGGGGTAGCGAGCCGGCGTCCGGTTCCTTGCTGGAAGATAACGAGTTCGCCAGTAGGAAATACTTAGTCCCTCTTCCCATATACTCGTCGAGACGCAGTACAGGTTTAAGCAAGTTGGTTTAATGTTAAACAGCACATACAGGGTCCATTTATATGGTGCAGTGCCATTGTTCTCTCCCATGCCCGCCCCCGGACCCCTGGGGTGAATTCTGCCACTGTTCTTAGCCATAGCCCAGTTTCTGGAGCCTGCCTGTCTGCTGTCCGATGCCCCCCATGGTGCAGGCGCGGCTCCAGCCCAATGGTCTGGGAAATGGGGTTGTCGGGGGGATCCCCTGGGCGTTCCGGCACCCCCTTTACACCTTGGGTAGCTCGGGTCCCCGGGCTGCTTCCCCGAAAGAATCTGCCCGATCCGTCCAGAGGGGTCAGAACGCCATCAGATACAGTTTGTCAGCTCTCTCTGAGACTGCGGTGCAGGGGCTGACAGGCTCCGGGCAGGAGGGGGATTTCTAGTTGAATGGAGGGGTTCTTCTGGGCAAATCCTCTCCAAACTTGCCCCACATCAGGCTACCATCCCTGGGGACCTATGGTCCAAAAAGCACCTTGCTCAGGGTAAAGGTGGCTCTAGGGCAAGAAGGTGAACTCGGGTCGGGTTTTGGCAATTTGCCAGCGGCTGTCTGCTACAATGTTGCAGTTTCTACCAGCAGAATCGTGGGGAACCTTGCAGGGAAAACAATTAAATATGGCCTTGGGGACACTTTACAGCACAACTAACAGGATAAATACAGGGCAAACGAAATACATCAAAACAGATACTAAATTATAGAAACAAATTTAACCTTTTAAATGAAGGAATAACTACACACACATAATAATCTTTTTATACACCGTGGCGGCCGCTCCGTCACAACCCCCTAATCACACAGAGGAACACCCCCCTGACCACGCCGCGGCGGCACAGAGACATCACCCCCTAATCACACAGGAGAACACCCCCCCCACCATACTATCTGTTCTTCGATTAATCTGATGCTCTGCAATTGTTAATCCCGTCTATTGTGTAATTAGGTTTCAGTGTCTCCTCTAGGAATTCAACTCCCCCTCATGTAGACAATGTAATCTGTTGATTGTGTCATGCTACTCTACCCCCCCCCATTTCTCATATAACTGCTCCCCATTTCCCATTAGAGCATATATTAGAAACATAGAAAAATGTCGGCAGATAAGAACCTTTCGGCCCATCTAGTCGCCCAATTACATGGATACTTAACCTGGATTTATCTTTTGTTTAGGATAGCCTTATGCCTATCCCATGCCTGCTTAAATTCAATCACTGTTTTGGCCTCTACCACTTCTACTGGAAGACTGTTCCATGTATCCACCACCCTCTCAGTAAAATAATGCTTCCTGATGTTACTTTTAAACCTTTGCCCCTCTAATCTAAGACTATGTCCTCTTGTTTTGCTATTTTGTTTCCTTTTAAATATACTCCCTTCCTCTACCTTGTGGATTCCCTTTACGTATTTAAATGTTTCTATCATATCTCCTCTGTCTCGTCTTTTTTCCAAGCTGTACATGTTAAGATCATTAAGCCTTTCCTGGTAACTTTTCTCCTTCAAGCCGTACACCATTTTAGTAGCCCTTCTCTGAACTCTCTCTAAGATGTCTATATCCTTCTGGAGATACGGTCTCCAGTACTGCACACAGTACTCCAAGTGAGGTGTCACGGTGGCGCAGGGGATGGGGCGCCTGGCAGCAGCTTCCTCGCTGCTCGCTGGCCAGGCGCCGAATGTAAGCGCTTCCGGGCCCGCTCACGTGGGACGCCGAGGGGCGGGGCCTGGCGCTGTGACGCGGACCCGCCGGGTTTAAAACCCAGTCTCACCAATACACCGGTGCCCTGACGTGGTATTCACCTCCCGCAGAGCTCTTGTGATATTTGGCAAACGAATCCTCCTGTGTATGACCCCTGGCATTGGCAAACGAACCCTCCTGTGTATGACCCCTGGCATTGGCAAACGAACCCTCCTGTGTATAACCCTTGGCATTGGCAAACGAACCCTCCTGTGTATGACCCCTGGCATTGGCAAACGAATCCTCCTGTGTATGACCCCTGGCATTGGCAAACGAATCCTCCTGTGTATGACCCTTGGCATTGGCAAACGAACCCTCCTGTGTATGACCCTTGGCATTGGCAAAGGAACCCTCCTGTGTATGACTCCTGGCATTGGCATTTACTCTGCTTTAGGTTCTGCCCTTAACGTTGGTACTGAGGTCAGTCTATGTGGCATCCTAAGCACGCATCAGATTACCTCTGCTATTACTAAAGTCCTAGGGAGGACTTGTGATCTGGTCTGTACCCCTGTCTGGTGTTTCCCTTTCTTTATCTGTTACCTGCTTCATTGTCTATATAGCTTTGCCGACCATTCAAGGATCGGAAGAGTAGAAAGGGAGCTACATAAAGAGATCTATATCTTGGTAGTCAGAAGGATTCGTGACTATACTCTATTCCATACCTCTGTCTGGTGTTACCCCTTGTTTATATATTGTCTGGTTTATTGTCTTTCTAGTTTTGCCGACCATTCAAGGATCGGAAGGGTAGAGAGCGGTCTGCGTAAAGGGACCACACTTTTGGTAATCAGAGGGATCCGTGACATGAGGTCTCACCAGTGCTCTGTACAGTGGCATGAGCACTTCCCTTTTCCTACTACTAATACCTCTCCCTACACAACCAAGCATTCTGCTAGCATTTCCAAGCATTCTGCCAGCATTTCCAAGCATTCTGCCAGCATTTCCAAGCATTCTGCCAGCATTTCCAAGCATTCTGCCAGCATTTACTGCTGCTCTATTACATTGACTACTTACCCTTAGATCCTCTGAAATAATAACCCCTAAATCCCAACTGTGACGGAACGTGATGGTACTGTCCGTCTGTGGGTATGCTCCGATCTGCGTATGCTTGCTTCCCCCTTTGTATTATTCTCCCGGCCCGACTACCAAGGTTGGGACACTCGGCGTCTCGAGCGACCGGGTCTGACTTTGTAATCTAGATGACCGACGCAGCAAAAGGGGACCTTGGTGTGAACCCAGCCCGACCACTGAGGGGTGTCGCTCAGCGTCCCGAGCAGCTGGCCACTGACCTGTACACAGACCTTTACGGTCGTAGGTCGGAACGGCTTCCTTCTGCGAAGATTCGGATCTTCCAGCAATGAGCTGACCAACGGTCGATCGTTCAGGGAATTCGTTTCGCCCGGTGGTCGATGGGACCTAGTTACCCAGCACTGACCTAATCTGATCTCTCGGTGATGGAGCTGGCCAACGGTCGATCATTCGGAGCCGTTCGGATCGCCCAGCGGTCGATGTGACAGTCACGGGACGGCACCGACCTGTTCAGATCCCTCGCTAGCTAGAGACAGCCCGATTCGTCCAGCAGCAATATTCGGATCGCGCGGCGGTCGAAGCGCCCACGCGTTACAAGGTGCGAATTCTTCGGATCTCCCGGCAGTTAACTGGACAGGCTCAGTTGGCTGAAGGTGTTCGGATCGCGCGGCAGCGGCACGCGGTATGTCTTCGTTTCGTCTGGTGTGCTGAACCACGAGGGGTGTCAGACACGGTTGGCAAACAGAGACACGAGACGCAGCTGCATGAACTCAAAACCAAAGACAAATTTTATTTAAAACAACATCAGTATTTATAACTTGCTCCACGAGCTCCACATCTGGAAAACCCCCTGCCCGCCCCCACAGGTATCATTGGCTCACGCGCATCGGGGCGTTGCCGATTCGGGACCGGATGGCCCGAATCGGCCATTTTCCCTTGATGCTTCGCCCGATGCGAACACGAGGCGGCGGAAAATGGCGGCAAATTTAAAACGGCATCCATTACACAATATCAACACTTATTTACAGGTACTCCTTCGGCCATCTAAAATGCAGGATCGTTGGTGCAACGGCACAAACACATAGTTTATTGAATATCAGTGTCCTGATCCCCTGTTTCTGGCTGAGGGTGCTGGGCCAGTCCATCACATTCCTCCCCCGCCCCAGAGTCCGACGCACCCGGTGGGACTCCCACGGGTCGTGCCGGGGTAGTCGGTACTCCACCTTCAACCAAGTTCAGATCCGACCGTCGGGACAACCCGTCAGCATTGCCATTTTGTGCCCCTGGTCGATACTGAATGGTGAAGTTATAAGGCTGGAGCGCCAAACTCCAACGCAGCAGCCGACCATTCTCTCCCGCCACCCGGTTTAACCACACCAGGGGATTATGGTCCGTGAGTACAGTAAAAGATCGTCCATACACATATGGTTGAAACTTTCGTAGGGCCCAGACCAGAGCCAGACACTCCTTCTCCACCGCAGCATACCCCACCTCCCGTGGTAGAAGTTTTCTGCTAATGAAGGCCACTGGATGATCTCCCCCGTCGTCCCCCACTTGGCTCAGGACAGCTCCCAGTCCGAACATGGACGCGTCTGTGTGAATGATAAAACGCCGGTTATAATCGGGAGCCGCCAGTAGGGGAGCTTGGGTCAGGGCGGCCTTTAATTGTTGGAAGGCCCGCTCGCACTCCGGGGACCACAGGACTTGTCGGGGAAGGGACTTCTTGGTCAGGTCTGTCAGGGGCTTGGCTAGATCACTATACCGGGGCACGAATTTTCTATAATAGCCTGCTGTACCCAGAAAGGCGAGGACTTGGGTTTTGGTCACGGGGGTGGGCCAGTCTAATATAGCCTCTATTTTAGCGGGCTCAGGTCGCTGCACCCCGCCCGGTGACCCAGGTACTGTACCTCTGCCATTCCCACCTTACACTTCTCAGGTTTAAGGGTTAAATTGGCGTCCCTGATGCGCCCCAGGACCGTCCCTACGTGAACCAAATGCTCCTCCCAGCTCTGACTGTAAATGGCGATGTCGTCCAGGTACGCGCACGCAAATCCCTGGAGGCCATCGAGGAGGCGGTCTATTAAGCGTTGGAATGTAGCGGGGGCGTTCTTCATCCCGAACGGCATGACTCTAAACTGATACAGGCCGAACGGGGTGATGAAGGCCGACTTCGGGGTCGCCTCCTCGGCAAGGGGAATTTGCCAATACCCCTTGCACAGATCCACCGTGGTCAGAAAATGACCCCTGGCGATCTGGTCCAGTAACTCATCGACCCGGGGCATCGGGTAGGCGTCCGTCGTGGTGCAATCGTTCACCCGTCGGTAATCTACACAGAACCGAGTGGTCCCGTCCTTTTTGGGTACCAAAACCACGGGTGATGCCCATGGGCTGGCGGACGGCTCGATGACCCCCAGTTCCAGCATTTCCCGAATCTCAGTCCGCATGGTCTCCCGGACTGCCTCCGGAAGACGGTACGCCGGCTGTCGCAGCGGCCGCTGACCGGGGGTGTCCACGGGGTGAATGGCCTGGTCGGTGTAACCCGGCAGGGCCGAAAAGACCTCGGAATAACCCCGAAGCAGTTGCCGTACTTGGGCCTGCTTTTCTGACCCCAACGCCTCCCCCAGCTGCACCTGATCCACCCCAGAGGGTTGTTTGGTCACCCCCGGTAACTCTACCAGGGGAAACGGTTCCGTCTCCTCGCCCGCTGGAGCACATATGGCCTCCACTGTCTCCGGGCGTTCGTGAAAGGCCTTCAACATATTGACGTGGTACGTCCGTTGGATTCTGGTGTTCGCGCAACTCGCCACCACATAGGTGGTATCCCCCAGTCGGGTTACCACCGTGTAGGGACCTTGCCAGGCCGCCTGCAGCTTGTTCTGCCGCTGTGGTTTCAACACCAGAACCCGCTGTCCTACGCAGAACGAGCGGCTGCAAGCAGCCCGGTCGTACCACGTCTTCTGTTGAGTCTGAGCGGCCTCTACGTTTTCCCGGACCAACCCCGCCAGTTCTGCCAAGCGCTCCCGGAGCTTCAGGACATAACTCACAACCGGGACCCCATCTTCCTCCTGCTTCCCCTCCCACTGAGACCTAACTAGATCCAGAGGCCCCCTCACCTGACGTCCGTACAGCAGCTCGAACGGAGAGTATCCGGTAGATTCCTGCGGAACCTCCCGGTATGCGAACAGCAAGTGTGGCAAGTACTGCTCCCAGTCTTTCCTCTCGTGTACAAAGGCCCGAAGGAGTTGTTTCAGGGTTCCATTGAATCGCTCACACAGTCCGTTTGTCTGCGGGTGATACGGGGCGCTGTGTAACGCCTTGACCCCACACAGACGCCAGAGCTGCTGGGTGAGCTCAGCAGTAAACTGAGTCCCTTGGTCGGATAATATCTCCCGTGGAAATCCCACCCTCGTAAACACCCGCAGCAAAGCATCTGCTACTGTGTCCGCCTGTATGTTGGCCAAAGCCACGGCCTCAGGGTACCGGGTCGCGTAATCTACAATGGTAAGTATATACTTCTTCCCGGTAGCACTGGGTCGGGGCAATGGCCCAATAAGGTCGACCGCCACCCGACTAAAAGGCTCCTGGATGATGGGCATGGGGCGTAGAGGTACCTTCGGGTGATCCCCGGCCTTTCCCGCCTTCTGACAGACAGGGCAGGTGCGGCAAAACTCGCGGGTGTCCTCGCTAAGGCGGGGCCAGAAAAAGGCGCGCGCTCGGTGGCGGGTCTTCTTCTGCCCTAGATGACCCGCCAAAGGTATATCATGTGCTAAGCGCAGGAGCTCTTGTCTTGGGCCCTGGGGAACCACCATTTGTTTCTGGGGGACCTGATTCTTCCTGGACCCCTCTCTCTCGGTATATCTATATAGCAGCCCATTCTCCCACTCTATCCGGTCACTGCGGTCTCTGTCCAGCCCTTGGCCTGCCCGGTCACGGTAGGCCTGCAACGTGGGGTCCGTCTGAGTTTGATAGTGAAGCGTCTCTGGGGAGCTCCAGGGGCAGGGGATGTCAGGAAGTCGGGGACAAGTCGATATAGGTAGGGGCGTAGGGATCGGACGGGGTGTGGGAATCGGGCGGGGTGTGGGAGTCGGGCGGGGTGTGGGAGTCGGGCGGGGTGTGGGGAAACGTCTCACCTGGGTCCCTCTCGGAGTGCCATTGCTGTAACGTTTGCTCTGTAATCTAGTGGTGACTGGCGTGGCCGCCTCCATGGAGTATGCAGAGATCAGTCGTCCCAGATCATTACCGAGGAGCACCTCGGCTGGTAGTTGGTTCAGCAGCCCCACTCTGACTACTTTCTCTCCGGATCCCCAGTCCAGGTGGACCCGGGCCGTCTCCAGCCGGAGAACTTTTCCACCAGCCACCCGTACCGCAACGGTATTCCGTAACCGGTCGTTCTGTTGTACTAAGTGAGGCCGGACCAACGTGATCGTAGCCCCAGAGTCTGAGTCCTTCAGCCGCCTTCCCATTGATCCACACCGCCTGGCGATGGTGATGGCGATTATCGGCCGCGGCAGCTTGTACCGGGTCCGCCTCATGCAGTCGCTCCCACTCTTCCGGAGCTTCCGGCCAGGGAGGATCGGCGTCGTAGCAATGGGTAGACTGTGGTGGTCTAGGAGATGATCTTGCTAGGTCCGGTCGGTTGGGGCAATTCTGCTTATAATGTCCGTCTTGGTTGCATCCATAGCAGCGTATGTTTGCCATGGTGTTGGGTCGACTGGGGGGACGGGCAACCAGCGGCCGGACCGTCGGCACTGGGAGTGGCGGGGCAGGGATCACCGGTCGGAGGGGTAATGGCCGCTCCCCCCCCGGGACTTTCCGCGTGTCAGCATATTCATCGGCCCAAATAGCTGCTTGCTGTACCGTTCGGGGTTTCTTGTCCCGTACCCACTCCCGGATGGCGGTGGGCGTATGTTCGAAGAACTGCTCCAGCAGTAGGAGTTGCGTTATCTCGGGTACAGTCTCGGCTTTGCTCCCCAAAAACCACGTGCGTAAATCCCGCTGTAGTCGGTGAGCCCACTCCACATGGGTAGCGCCGCTGGGTCGGCGAGAGCTCCTGAATTTAGCCCGACTGGCTTCTGGGGTCACGGCGAACCGGCTCAACAGCGCCTGTTTCACGTGCCCATAGTTGGTGGCTTCCTCATCTGGCACCGTGCGGTAGGCCTCCGCGGCCCGCCCGGTCAATTTGCACGCCAGGATTCTTACCCAGTCAGTGGGGTGAACTTCATGTACTTGACACAAACGTTCAAAATCCTGGAGATAGCTCTCTATTTCTTCGTCGGTCTCGCGGAAGTCTTTAAACGCCTGAAAGGGCACCTTTCTCCCCGGGGATCGCTCCACCCGGAGGTTGTTGTCTCGCTGACTCCGCACTTCTGCCAACCGCAGCTCGTGCTCGCGTTCCCTCCTTCGCTCTTCCTCCTGGCAGATTTCTCGAACCAGGTGCTGCATCACTGCCTCTGTCGGGGCTGCTCCGTATAAAGCGGCCCGTTCCCGTACTTTCCTCTGTAGTTCGCTTTCGTCGGTTCCAGTCGCGACGACGACCGGTGGGGTGTCGGCGGGTAGCGCTGTGCTCGCCGTACCTTGATCCAACCGCTGTAGCTCCTCTATTAGGGTGTCTCGACTCTTGGAACCCGGAGTACCACCACGGTTTTCCAGCATGTTCCGCAAAGTGTCTCGTTTATAGTCAGCATACACTGCCATGATGGGCTCTTCGGGGAAGTCGATGGTATTGATTGCAGAGAGCGATCCCACCGCTGCCACCAGTGTGACGGAACGTGATGGTACTGTCCGTCTGTGGGTATGCTCCGATCTGCGTATGCTTGCTTCCCCCTTTGTATTATTCTCCCGGCCCGACTACCAAGGTTGGGACACTCGGCGTCTCGAGCGACCGGGTCTGACTTTGTAATCTAGATGACCGACGCAGAAAAGGGGACCTTGGTGTGAACCCAGCCCGACCACTGAGGGGTGTCGCTCAGCGTCCCGAGCAGCTGGCCACTGACCTGTACACAGACCTTTACGGTCGTAGGTCTGAACGGCTTCCTTCTGCGAAGATTCGGATCTTCCAGCAATGAGCTGACCAACGGTCGATCGTTCAGGGAATTCGTTTCGCCGGTGGTCGATGGGACCTAGTTACCAGCACTGACCTAATCTGATCTCTCGGTGATGGAGCTGGCCAACGGTCGATCGTTCGGAGCCGTTCGGATCGCCCAGCGGTCGATGTGACAGTCACGGGACGGCACCGACCTGTTCAGATCCCTCGCTAGCTAGAGACAGCCCGATTCGTCCAGCAGCAATATTCGGATCGCGCGGCGGTCGAAGCGCCCACGCGTTACAAGGTGCGAATTCTTCGGATCTCCGGCAGTTAACTGGACAGGCTCAGTTGGCTGAAGGTGTTCGGATCGCGCGGCAGCGGCACGCGGTATGTCTTCGTTTCGTCTGGTGTGCTGAACCACGAGGGGTGTCAGACACGGTTGGCAAACAGAGACACGAGACGCAGCTGCATGAACTCAAAACCAAAGACAATTTTATTTAAAACAACATCAGTATTTATAACTTGCTCCACGAGCTCCACATCTGGAAAACCCCCTGCCCGCCCCCACAGGTATCATTGGCTCACGCGCATCGGGGCGTTGCCGATTCGGGACCGGATGGCCCGAATCGGCCATTTTCCTTGATGCTTCGCCCGATGCGAACACGAGGCGGCGGAAAATGGCGGCAAATTTAAAACGGCATCCATTACACAATATCAACACGTTTATTTACAGGTACTCCTTCGGCCATCTAAAATGCAGGATCGTTGGTGCAACGGCACAAACACATAGTTTATTGAATATCAGTGTCCTGATCCCCTGTTTCTGGCTGAGGGTGCTGGGCCAGTCCATCACACCAACCCTCAGATGTATCAAATATTCTATATTCAGCCCTTGGGTTTTTACGTCCCAGGTGCATTATCTTGCACTTATCCACATTAACCCCTTAAGGACGGGAGTAATTTTACAACTTCGGCGCTGTTTCGGAAGTAGAAGTTTGCTGAGCTCATTTTGACCGTTTTTAAGTCACGTATTCTTATACCACCCAGACAAATTATATATCGTTCTTTCCGTCAGACTCGGCAGATTAATAATAATATCATTATTATATGTATAGGTCATGCCCTGCCAAAATGCTATAACAAAAAATTTAAAAAAAATTTGAATTTTCAATAAAATTTCAATCTTCCACAGTGTGTAAAGTGTTTTTTTTTTTTTAATTTTATTATCCGAGGCTCTGCGGTCATATTCTATGGGGTAGATTTGTTAAAAAAATTAAAACGGGGAACCCATTTTTTTTGGGGAGAAATTGTGGTTTTAGCTAAACCCCCCAAAAAAAAAAATTCATTAGTGAAGCATCATTGTTCACATTATAATTGAAATGTGAACAATAGTGCTGCATTAAAAAAAAACAAAAAACATTTTTTTTTTATTATTATATTTATTATTTGTTATTATTTAATTTATTATTTTTTTTATTATTTATATAGTTTTACTTTTTTTACACTTTTATTTTACATATAACATGGTCATGTTTGATATATCATTGGAAAGGCCATGCTCTGGCCTTTCCAGCAATATCAGACATGACCCCCTAGCTGCCACCGATCAGGAGATAGGGGGGTTCAAAGAACCCCCCTATCTCCTGCAAGGGATTTCCATAGGAAATCCCTTTGCAGCTAGGGGGTTCCCCGGTTAACTGACATCATCGCGCATGGCGCGATGAGTCAGTTGACCAGGGGGGGACCCAGAGGTGGGGGCTGCCATCCAAGATGGCGGCCCCCACCGGCAATAGGCCGCGATCGGGCACAAATTAGTGCCCGGTCGCGACCTGGCAGCTAAGGGGTTATTCCCACCATACATCGCTGGAAAGGTCAGGCTGTGACCCTTCCAGCGATGCTGGCCACAGCCGCTGGTCCCCGGCGATGGGGGATAGAGGGATCCAAAGGATCCCCTCCCCTCAGGCGCTTCCCCTGCTCGGCGGGGGGGGGGGGGGCCTGAAACTGACGTCATCGCGCCACCGTCAGAGCAGCGTGGGAGCGACCGGAGGAGGTAAGTATTACTGGAGGGGGGCTGTAAACGCCGAGGACGTACATTTACGTCCTGCGGCGTCAAAGCCCACCTAATGCAGGACGTAAATGTACGTCCTGCGGCGTTAAGGGGTTAAAACTCAATTGCCACAACTCCGACCATTTTTTTAGTTTATCTAAATCATTTGTCATTTGGCTGATCCCTCCAGGAACGTCAACCCTGTTGCAAATCTTTGTGTCATCAGCAAAAAGACATACTTTTCCATTAATACCTTCTGCAATATCACTAATAAAAATATTAAAGAGAATGGGTCCAAGTACTGACCCCTGAGGTACCCCACTGGTAACAAGACCTTGCGCCGAATAAACTCCATTTACCACAACCCTCTGTTGCCTGTCACTCAGCCACTGCCTAATCCAGTCAACAATATTGGAATCCAAGCTCAAAGATTGCAATTTATTGATAAGCCTTCTATGCGGAACAGTATCAAAAGCCTTACTGAAATCTAAATAAGCAATGTCTACTGCACCACCTGTGTCTATTATTTTTGTTACCCAATCAAAAAAATCAATAAGATTAGTTTGACATGATCTCCCTGAGGTAAACCCATGTTGTTTCTGATCCTGTAATCTATGTGTTTTTAGATGTTCAACAATCCTTTCCTTTAACATGGTTTCCATTAATTTCCCCACTACTGACGTAAGACTAACTGGCCTATAGTTCCGATTCCTCCCTACTACCCTTCTTGTGAATGGGCACAACATTTGCCAATTTCCAGTCTTCTGGGACGACTCCCGTTAACAGATTTATTTAACCAATCCTTGCTAACGGTTTTGCTATTACATCACTGAGCTCTTTTAATAATTTAGGGTGGATCCCATCAGGCCCCATTGACTTATTTGTCTTTACTTTAGACAGATGCTGTAGAATCTCTTCCTCTGTAAACTGATATGTAATTGTCTCGTTAGTGTTTCCTCCTAACTGAGGTCCCTTTCCTTCCTTTTCTTCTGCAAAGACTGAACAAAAATATTCATTGAGGCAGTCAGCGAGACTTTTATCCTCTTCTACATACCTTCCTTCCTTTGTTTTTAATCTAACTAATCCTTGTTTTACTTTTCTCGTTTATGTATCTAAAAAATGTTTTGTCCCCCTTTTTTACTGACTGAGCTATTTTCTCTTCTGCGTGTGCTTTGGAAGCCCTTATAAATTGCTTTGCCTCTTTCTGCCTAATCTTATAGGTTTGCCTATCTTCTTCACTCTGAGTTGTTTTATAATTATTGAATGCTATCTTTTTGTTCTTCACTATTTTGGCCACTTCTGCAGAGTACCACAGTGGTTTCTTCCCTTTGTTTTTGCTAACAAGTCGAATGCAATTGCCTGTGGCCTTCAATAATGCTTCCTTTAAATAATCCCATTTCTCCTGGACTCCCTTTAAACTCCTCCAGTCTGATAATGACTCATTCACACAAAATCTCATTTTAGAAAAATCTGTTTTTTTAAAGTCTAAAACTTTTGTTTTTGTGTGGTGCGGCTCCATCCCTGTTCTTATATTAAACCATACTGACTGGTGATCACTAGCTCCCAAATTTTCACCTACAACAACGTCCGATACCAAACCTCCATTTGTGAGTATTAAATCCAATATGGCCTCTTTACGGGTCGGCTCCTCAACTACTTGTGTTAGAGATAATCCCAGTAGGAAGTTTAGAATATTTGTACTCTTGGTGCACCCAGCTATTTTGGTTTTTCAGTTCACATCAGGAAGATTAAAGCCCCCTTGATAATAACTTCCCCCTTCATTGCCATTTTGGCTATTTCCTCAAACAGCAGATTATCTAGCTCTTCTACTTGTCCAGGGGGTCTATAGATCACACCTACACAAGCTACTGTATGATTGCCAAATGTTAGCGTAACCCAAACTGACTCTATATTACTTCCCTGCATTAAGCCGCGTCTGGGGAGAGATACGTAGAATTTTAATACAAGACTCAGAGGCGAGTACTGCATTCGCTTTCCTTGCTTTAAATTTTAAACAGCAGTAAGTCATAAAAAAAAAATTAACAAAAAAGGTTTCTCTCTAAAACGGTAAAAAAAAAAAAAAAAAAAAAAACACACAGCAAATGGATGCTTCCATCTCCCCCCCCCCAGTTCAATGGATCAGTCCTCTTCCTGTCTCAGCATGCAAAGGTCCTGTATTCCGTCCCAACTTCCTCTTTTCTTGCTGTTCGCCGTGAGATAAGTATACGGAAAAGCTTCTCTCTCTGTTTGCAGAGTTTCCTTGTCAATCGCTTGGCTATAACCGCAGAGATCGTCTCCCAGGCGCTTCGTAGCTCTCCTGCCTCCTGGCGGGTGGTCCGCGGCTCCCCCTGCGCTCACGGCGGCTTGTAAAGAGTTTCCTGTGCATCAGCCTGCGTCCGTGGTGCCACGGCTTCCTTTGGGGGGGGGGGGCTACCAAGCACTGCGGTCGTGGGCTTCCCACCCCACCCTCGCTGCCACCAATTTATACACACGTTTTTCCAGCAGCAGCCACACTCCATGGCCTCCCAGCGCCAATCTTCCGCTGCCCCGGGTTCAGATTCAGATGACAGGTACACCTAGATGAGGTGTATCGCCAGGCCGGTATCTTATCAGATTTCATAAACCTCTTGACCCCGGGATCCAGGTCTCCATAGACTCCGCAGTTTACATGGCAGTCTCTGCTCTATCCGCAGACTTTAAACAGTCACTGAGGGGGAAACAATCTTCGAGTCCCACCATGAAACTACCCCGCCACGAGTGGGCAAAGATTTGGGCAGTCCACTCCTACCACGATGAGGCCCACACCAATGCGGAAACAGCCGCTGTTCAGGCCAAATCGCGTGGCTGGCAACCCCACATCACTGTCAGGGGACCCTGTTGCTCAGTCGGGGGATTTATCTTACCATAAACACACGGCTACGCACGAGGGGCAGCTGGTGGCCGTCACGAAAAGAGCAAGACCGAGCACCTCTGCCACAAGACCATCCGCCCAGAGGACGAAGCGGAGCCAGAGGACACCTTAGAGGGGTTTGCCTCGGGGGATGAAGACTTTACAAAGGTCCATCCTCTCCCAGAGGTTCTTACCAGGACCAATGTTATCTATGACCCTTTGGGTAATCCGTTGTTCGGTCCCGAAGATTTACAACACTCCCGTTCGACTCAGTGGGCCCCCTTACCACACGTCCAATGATTTGTTGACGCGAGGGTACCCACATATTACTGGCACTTACCTAGGTCCCAACAACAAACCGATTAATTTCTTCCCCACCCCTGGCGTGGGAGAGGCGCCAGGTTCCCCATAGCTGGTCGTGGATACCCCCGACGCAACAACCAGGTACCTCTACAGGACACACACACACTTCTACCTGAGTGGTGGAACATTACATCTGACACTTGGGTTCGGAACACTCAAGGATTTGTGATCGAATTCTCGTAACCAAGCCCTAATCCTAACCCCTCTAAACCTAGCCCAAACCCCCCACCCCTAAACCTAACCCCAACCCTAACCCCCCCTAAACCGAGGCCCTAACCCATAAGCTTAACGCCCTAAGGTTTAGGGTGTTCGTATTAGTGTTAGCCGCTGGGATTTTGCATGTCTGAAAGTTGGCCGTGTAGGGAACTTGGCATGTCCAGCACTTATTCTGTCTGGAAGTTGGCCGTCTGGATGTTGGCATTAGGGAACCTGGCTGTAGGGATTTTGTCCGGCACCTGTTCACAGCAGCTTTACACAGCAATGGACGGAAGCCAGTGTTCAAACATGCTGCGGACACGGTGCAATAAACCCCAAGAAACCAATGACACGTACACAGGTAACCTGCAAAAGAAAGTGACCCAAACACAACCAATCCCTTTAAAATCAGAAAAGGAGTTTAGTAGTCATAGACTGTAGCTTGGTGGCTGCTACGAGCTCCTGTAAATCGCCCTATAAGCTCAGTAACTGTATAGCCCTTTACAACAGCTTCAGAATATAACCCTCAAAATCTATCCCCTCCTGCACCGCGGCAATACACCGGGGACACCCCCACCAAAAAACACACCACCCCCACATGGCAAAAGGTACACCACCTCCCACTCACATGGCAGAGGTACAGAGGGACACCACCTCCCACCCACATGGCAGAGGTACAGAGGGACACCACCTCCCACCCACATGGCAGAGGTACAGAGGGACGCCACCTCCCTGTCACGTTTCCTTGTTCCAGCCCTGTCCCCCTGCCCTCTCTATTCATGTATGCCTGTGCAGGCCTGGACCTATGTCGCTATTGCCTGGGTAGCAGCCCAAGGGTTAATTGCTTCTCGGCTGATCAGATCACCTGTTGGCCCTTGTGCGCTGATCTCCTCCCTATTAGAAGCAATGAGCCCATTATCCATTGCTCTGTCATTTGGTTCACTTAGCCTGGTTTCCTGTGCTGCTGTGTTCTGAGCTCCCTGCTGTATATTCCAGTCCACGTTTGTATTTCTTGTTTAGTTATGTCTTTGCATCTCTTGCCGCTGTGTTTTCTGGTTCATGTCTAGTTTTCCTGTGTATTCAGTTCATAGTGGTTTTCCCTCATTGTGTTTTGGGTTCAGCATCCCGAGTGTGGCTCGGGGTTAAATTCCTATGTTGGAAGCGGGAACCCCGAGCAACACTCGGGATGCCGCTGGATACATCACCTCTCCCTGCGCTTCCTCGATGTCCCCAGCTGCCTCCTCCGGCGACCACGACCTCATTACTTCCTGGTTTCCTCCTCGCGAGAAGGAATCCAGGAAGTAAAACACCGCGATCAGCGAGGGAGCGCGGGGAGAGGTGATGTATCCAGCCAGAGTGTGTCTCGGGGTTACCACGCTCAGCGGTGAAATTTAACCCCAAGACACACTCAGACTCTGCACAGCTTCTCAGTAATCTTTTCTATAGAGCAGAACCGGCTGTCTCTAAGGTCCGGTCTATCAGGTCAGGGCTGCTTTGGTATTCGCTGTGCAGAGGTCTTTAGCTTATACTGTATTCACTCCGTGCTGTTCTGTAGCTGTGGTCTGCATATTGGGGCTTTCCCATGAACAAGGCGCGTGCCAGGTGCCCCCAGCGTGACACTCCCACCCACATGGCAGAGGTACAAAGGGACGCCACAACCAGCCTCCCACATGGCAGAGGTGCAGAGGCACACTGCTCTCCGCATGCCAGAGGCACACTGCTCTCCGCATGGCACTCGTACAGAGGGACGCCACCCCCACTGCAGAGCATGCAGAGGGACAACACACACGCCAACCACCTGCAGTCACGCACAGGCCTGCTTCTTGCGCTGTGCCAGATTTAAAAACACAGAATGTATGTGTGTGCGTGGGGGGTTTCAAATGGAGTTGGCGCAGTTGACGAAGGAATATGGTAATCAGGTCATGTTCGGACTCAAATGAAACCATGTGTCCTGATGAATAATAGCAATATAACTCCGCCAGTTACTCCACGTGCCTGCGCTATTTACAACCCCCCTATCTGATGATCAGGGGACCCATATCTGAACCAAATGGAGGGGGCAGTGGTGGGTGAGGGGCTACTTCTTTATACAGGATGCTCACCCAAACCTCAGGGCATTATCATACGTTTTGTTGAAGGAACATTCAAAAACAAACCGGAGGATTTAAAGAGCCGAAACACCCACGGGATTCTGCTTCCTGGCGCCATGACAGGTGCGTCTCAATAAATAAGGTCGTGGAAAAGTTCATTTATTTCCTTAATTCAAATTGTGAAACTTGTGCGTTAAATAAATTCAATGAGCGGACACTGAAAGTCTGCGCACATTGAATGGATTAAACTCCTTCAGTCTGTGCGCATTGAATTCATTAAACTCCTTCAGTCTGTGCGCATTGAATTCATTAAACTCCTTCAGTCTGTGCGCATTGAATGGATTAAACTCCTTCAGTCTGTGCGCATTGAATGGATTAAACTCCTTCAGTCTGTGCGCATTGATTAAACTCCTTCAGTCTGTGCGCATTGAATACATACACAACTTTCACTATTTGAGTTGAATTCATGAAATATTACAAACTTTTCCATCACATTCTAGTTTATTCAGATGCACCTGCAAGTTTGGTTTCTGTGTTTTGTTTACGCCCCATTTTATTTCAAGAGCTGTATTTGTAAATTTTATTAGATTTTGTATGTCATGTTTATGTGATCTTGGCACTGTGTAAAGTTTTATTTCCAGTTTGCCATTAAAATTTTGTAACCCAGTCCAGTCTTCGGCTATGGAGGATTTGTGTTTCGCCCGTATAGCTTGGTTAGCGTTACCGTAGAATTTAACATTTGGTTGATCTATTCGCTGTATATGGTGAGGCTCTTGGATTGGGTATACAGTTGTGTTCAAAATTATTCAACCCCCAATGCTGTAAAAGGGTTTTAGGGAATTTAGTGACATTTGTAATTGTATTCAGAATGAAATGCTACAAGGACTTTTTAAAGAACCATATGCAACTAAAATGACATCAATTGGTTTTGTAATACAGTAGTAAATGTTTCTTTTGTGAATTCTTCATTGACACAATTATTCAACCCCTTAAAGACCACCACTCTGAAGAACAGAGGTTCATTCAAGTGTTTTCAATCAGGTATTGAAAACACCTGTGGATGTCACGGAGCAGCAATAAAGCATAATAAGCACCAATTAGGCAGCTTTAAAATGACTGTGATACTCAGCTCCTTCTAGACATTTACTGGTGTGGTTACAAACATGGTGAAGTCAAGAGAACGGTCCAGGAAGACAAGAGAAGAGGTGATTACTCTTCACAGGAAGGGCAATGGCTATAAGAAGATTGCAAAGATGTTAAACATACCAAGAGAGACCATAGGAAGCATCATTCGCAAATTCAAGGCAAGGGGGAACTGTTGAAACGCTACCTGGTCGTGGCAGAAAGAAGATGCTGACTTCAACTGCTGTGAGCTACCTGAAGCGTAGAGTGGAGAAAAGTCACTGTGACTGCTGAGGAACTGAGAAAAGATTTGTCAGATGTGGGTACTGAAGTTTCAGCTCAGACAATACGGCGCACACTGCGTACTGAAGGCCTCCATGCCAGAACTCCCAGGCGCACCCCCTTGCTGTCTCCAAAGAATAAGAAGAGTCGACTGCAGTATGCCAAAAGTCATGTGGACAAACCACAGAAGTTTTGGGATAGTGTTCTGTGGACTGATGAAACAAAATTAGAACGGTTTGGGCCAATGGATCAACGCTATGTTTGGAGGAGGAAGAACAAGGCCTATGAAGAAAAGAACATCTTGCCTACTGTGAAGCATGGCGGGGGGGTCAATCATGCTTTGGGGCTGTTTTGCTTCTGCAGGTACAGGGAAGCTTCAGCGTGTGCAAGGTACCATGAATTCTCTTCAGTACCAGGAGATATTGGATGACAATGTGATGCAGTCCGTCACAAACCTGAGGCTTGGGAGACGTTGGACCTTTCAACAGGACAATGATCCCAAGCATACCTCCAAGTCCACTAGAGCATGGTTGCAGATAAAAGGCTGGAACATTTTGGAGTGGCCATCGCAGTCACCTGACTTAAATCCGATTGAGAACCTCTGGTGGGACTTAAAGAAAGCAGTTGCAGTGCGCAAGCCTAAGAATGTGACTGAACTGGAGGCTTTTGCCCATGACGAATGGACGAAGATACCCGTAGATGGCTGCAAGACACTTGTGTCAAGCTATGCTTCACGTTTAAAAGCTGTTATAACTGTAAAAGGATGTTGTACTAAGTACTAAGATTGAATGTCACTTGGGGGTTGAATAAAACTGATAATGATGTGAGCACAGAAAAGACATTTGTGCTTATTTCATTATAAATGTTATGTTATATTTGTCTGACCTACACGTGCCTCTGATTTAATTGTAAGCAAGATGACTGAATGATCAAAATCAATGTCAAACTGGCCAAAACACTCAATGTCAGTGGGGGTTGAATAACTTTGAACACAACTGTATATTAGCTGTATATGGTGGGGCTCCTGGATTGGGTATATATTAGCTGTATATGGTGAGGCTCCTGGATTGGGTATATATTAGCTGTATATGGGGAGGCTCCTGGATTTGGGTGCTATACAGTTAAGGGGCTTTCAAAAGTGTGCCATTACTTTTGTAGTGGCAGCTTATTCTCGGGACTATACAGTTTTGGGGGCTAGGTTGGCATAACTTGGGGCCCTGCGTTGGGCGTATAACAAGTCCAGAGGCTTGGAGCCGTTAACCCCCCCCCCCCCCGCACGTGATGACTGTGCAGAGAGTGAGTGGTCATCACACCCACCACATGGAAGTACACAATCCCCCACTAACACCACCCCAAACCTGGTTGATGACCCAAGAAAGAGTAATGTGACCCCAGACATTTTGGACTTTGGATGAATGTGCATGGGTGCATATTTTGTAGGGTGCAGGACACAATATTGGCTCATCGCCCTCTCTTGTGTGCAGAATCTCGGTGTAATTGTGATTATGCAAGAATGTCATGGTCTGTTGCTATCTGATGATCAGATCAGTCTTCCAGTAAACCTGTGCTCAGAAAGGTGTAAACATATGATTGACAACGAAGATTATGTTTGAAGAGCTGTTAAACACTGCCTGTTTAAACTAATCTGTTTGTCAATCAGGATCACCCATTGTCTCGACTGGTTTAGAAATGTTAAGTAATGTTTAATGTAACAGTCTACCTAATCTAATTAGGTTTAACCTTCCAAAAAGTTAAGGTTTTCTGCAATTATCTGTTCAGTGTGATTATGTCTCCCTAGAAGATGTTGTGATTTGGTGATTGTATGGGACTCCTGTTTGACCACATACAGTCAGGTCCAGAAATATTGGGACATCGATGTCACGGAGCTGACATCGGGCTCGCCTCAGCGAGCCACAAGGAACTGACTATGCTCCAATTTTTTAAAGACCTTTTTTCCTTTCTTTCGGTTTTGCGTTTAAATACTGTCTGGACAATCTCTGTAGGTTTATTACTCGTGTGATTTTATGAAGTGTGGTGTATTTAGAATGTATCCTCTATTGTGAGAGTGCAAATTCAGATGTAGAAAACTGTATGTATGTGTTTTGCTCCAGTCTCCATTTTTGTCCAGCTTTCCATGGGTTCCAAAGACAAAGGACCTCATGGCCCCAAGATGGAGGAGGATACAGCAAACCAGTTGATTGGAGGCTTTTCCAAGACCCTCATCTGCCTAATCCCTGGACAATGGGGGAGCCTGAAAGGGACCTGATAGGGAACAGGAGGCTGGGAAAGGAGCCAATCAGTGTTGGTTGTGTGGGTGGGGGAGTTGGTAATCTGTGTGTTTGAAGTTGTATAAATGATCCTGTTAAAACCCCTAAATAAAGCAATTCACTGGTTTAAGACATACAGCTCGTCTGGTGTTTTATTTCAGGGCAAATCACATTCACCACGGAAGACACTCAGCGCTCTTCTGAAACGTTACCTACCCCAGAAGAGGAACATCAAATTGACCCCAGACTGCACCACTTGCTTACAGCGGCCCCTAACAACACCAAAGCCATTCCCAACACCCAGGATCAGCGGATCAGGCTGCTCGGGACGCCGAGTGCCGAGCCACTTGGTAGTCGGGCTGATCCACAGAAGGGGCATTTGGAGAGCAGGACAGTCGACGGACGACCATCCCGTCACAATTGTAACATCTTTGGCTCTATACACCACAACAATGGAGTTGGAATGAAACAAACACAATGTGCTTTAACTGCAGACTGTCAGCTTTAATTTGAGGGTATGTACATCCAACTCAGGTGAACGGTGTAGGACTTACAGCAGTTTGCAGATGTGCCTCCCACTTGTTAAGGGACCAAAAGTAATGGGACAATTGGCTTCTCAGCTGTTCCATGGCCAGGTGTGTGATATTCCCTCATTACCCCAATTACAATGTGCAGATAAAAGGCCCAGAGTTCATTTCAAGTGTGCTATTTGCATTTGGAATCTGTTGCTGTCAACTCTCAAGATGAGATTCAAAGAGCTGTCACTATCAGTGAAGCAAGACATCATTAGACTGAAGAAACAAAACAAACCCATCAGAGAGATAGCAAGAACATTAGGTGTGGCCAAAACAACTGTTTTGAACATTCTCAAGAAGAAGGAATGCACCGGTGAGCTCAGCAACACCAAAAGACCCGGGAGACCACGGAAAACAACTGATGGATGACCGAAGAATTCTTTCCCTGGTGAAGAAAAACACCCTTCACAACAGTTGGCCAGATCAAGAACACTCTCCAGGAGGTAGGTGTATGTGTGTCAAAGTCAACAATCAAGAGAAGACTTCACCAGAGTGAATACAGAGGGTTCACCACAAGATGTAAACCATCGGTGAGCCTCAAAAACAGGAAGGCCAGATTAGAGTTTGCCAAACAACACCTAACAAAGCCTTCACAGTTCTGGAACAAGATCCTATGGACAGATGAGACCAAGAATAACTTGTACCAGAGTGATGGGAAGAGAAGAGTATGGAGAAGGAAAGGGACTGCTCATGATCCTAAGCATACCACCTCATCAGTGAAGCATGGTGGTGGTAGTGTCATGGCGTGGGCATGTATGGCTGCCAATGGAGCTGGTTCTCTTGTATCTATTGATGATGTGACGCTGACAAAAGCAGCAGGATGAATTCTGAAGTGTTTGGGGCAATATTATCTGCTCACATTCAGCCAAATGCTGCAGAACTCATTGGACGGCGCTTCACAGTGCAGATGGACAATGACCCAAAGCATACTGCAAAAGCAAGCAAAGAGTTTTTGAAGGGACAGAAGTGGAATGTTATGCAATGGCCAAGTCAATCACCTGACCTGAATCCCATTGAGCTGCATTTCACTTGCTGAAGACAAAACTGAAGGGAAAATGCCCCAAGAACAAGCAGGAACTGAAGACAGTTGCAGTAGAGGCCTGGCAGAGCATCACCAGGGATGAAACCCAGCGTCTGGTGATGTCTATGCGTTCCAGACTTCAGGCTGTGATTGACTGCAAAGGATTTGTAACCAAGTATTAAGAAGGGAAAGTTTGATTTATGATTATTATTCTGTCCCATTACCTTTGGTCCCTTAACAAGTGGGGGCACATCTGCAAACTGCTGTAAGTCCTACACCGTTCACCTGAGTTGGATGTACATACCCTCAAATTAAAGCTGACAGTCTGCAGTTTAAAGCACATTGTGTTTGTTTCATTCCAACTCCATTGTGGTGGTGTATAGAGCCAAAGATGTTACAATTGTGTCCATGTCCCAAGATTTCTGGACCTGACTGTATATATCTGTGCTTGTTCTGATTAAAACCAGGTCCATTTTAACCCTGAAAGTCCTCAGATCTATTATTATTATTCTTTATAAAGCGCCAGCATATTCCGCAGCGCTGTACAATAAGCACAGTATAGACAGGGTTACAATACATTGAACAACATTTGACAAACAGTACAGGAGGAGATGAGGGCCCTATTCCCGTAGGAACTCACAATCTGGGAGGGTTGGGGTTGGAAACAGGAGGAGAGGACTGTAAGGTGAGAGTGATTGATGGTTGCGTCAGTGAGTTGGGGGGTCGGCTTCCCTAAATAGGAATGTTTTAAGGGAGCGTTTGAAGGAAGAGAAGTTAGGGGAAAGTCTGACAGTACGAGGGAGAGCGTTCCAGAGAGTGGGGGCTGCGCGTGAGAAATCCTGCAGTCTATCATGGGAAGAGGTGATGCGGGGAGAAGCTAGGCGCAGGTCACTGTTTGACCTTAGGGAGCGGGCTGGGGTGTATTTGGTGATTAGTGAGGACAGGTAGTGGGGCGCTGAGTTAGTGAGGGTTTTGTAGGTAAGGATAAGGATTTTGAACTTAATTCTGCAGTGGATGGGGAGCCAGTGAAGGGACTCACAGAGGGGAGCGGCAGAGACAGAGCGGCGGGTGAGGTGAATTAGCCTGGCGGAGGCGTTCAGGATGGATTGTAGGGGGGAGAGGTGGGACAGAGGGAGGCCAGATAAGAGATTATTGCAATAGTCGAGTCGGGAGATTACCAGGGCGTGTATGAGTTGTTTTGTGGTGACAGTGGTAAGAAATGGCCGAATTCTGGAAATATTACGCAGTTTGTATCGGCAGGAGGAGGAAAGAGACTGGATGTGGGGGATGAAGGAAAGAGCAGAGTCAAGTGTAACTCCAAGGCAGCGAACTTGGTTTGATGGGGAGATGGTGATACCCTCCACCGTGATAGAGAAGTCAGGAGGTGGGGGGGAAGGCACGGAGTCTGCCTAGGTAGAATACGGGGGGGGGGGTCCAGCAAGGAAGCTGCATTGGTAGATGTGACCCTGTTGGGGTACAGAGATCTGTCACAATGAACATCCAACCCCCAACACACAAAAAGACCCAAATGGCGACAATACACATTGGGGCACAACCAACAAATGGTTAACCAACACATGGCACCGCAGTGATGCACAGAGCTACCCCATTCCAAACCTGCACAGTGACTTCGATGGACACCAGTATCATGCCAACAACACACAAAGACATTCCAGCTCCAAAAACCCGCATGTAGACAACACCCATGGGGGCACCACCCCAAACCCGTATGGAAGACAGCATCCACATGATGTGTAACATGCAGAGGGCTGCACTCCGAACCCACACTGCAGTATCAGAGCGACGGCATGTCAAACCCACAAAGCAGCAACACACGGGAGGAGGCCCCCAATCGTCCAGTGGGACACACAGGGTGTTGCGGCTACAACCCACATTGCAACACACTGCAGGAACAAGCCAGCCCCGTGTAGCAGTAACACACCCTGTACACAATGGCCACTTACCTGCACATAGAGTAGATTGAGCTGAACCGGGTCTCTGGAGTCCACATTCTGGTCTGAATAGAAAAACTTCCTCCTCAAGAGAAGAGTCTCGTTCTCATCGACGCCCTGTTCCCGCAGTGTGCGGCCTGGATCCAGCCAGTTCACTATCAGAGGAGGCAATCCGGGGTTAAAATGCGTCACCGCCTCTGTTTCAGCACCAGACATTATTATATCTCAGGATGCACAAGGCCATACCACCACCCGCCACCCAGAGCACACCGCCAGACAGGGTGCACACCGCCACCCGCCACCCAGAGCACACCGCCAGACAGGGCGCACACCGCCACCCGCGCCCAGACAGCACCCAGGTAACGACACGACACCGTGCCCAGGTAACAAACCCCTGCCCTGCATTCAGACACCCAGGAAGCATCCAATCACATGGCAGCAGGAAAAAGCAAACACTGCTAAAATCAGAAGAAAATCGAAGCAACCTGCTGTGACACATCCAGGAAGGGGTTAAATCTTCAGCATGGACATGCACGACATTACCCCAATTACTCACAAAACCCAAAAGCTGCGACTTCCCTGCACATCTCCACAGCAAGTTGCTCAGCCAATCAGGAGCTGCGACACCGATGTATGGAGTCACGGAACTCCACAGCATCAACCAGGTGAATCCAATGTCTGCGTCCTCCTGGTCTACACGTTCTACCAACCCTAAAAGTACAGGAGCGTCGCAGTAAGTGGACTACGTACATTCATCGTCCGTATGCAGCTTCTGTTTGAGTTTCTCCATCTTTTTGTCGTCTCGCAAGAGGGTCTTGTCTCGTTTCAGGGTCCCAGTCACTTCCTCCTTTTTCTCTTCCAGCAACTCCCGAACCAGTGAATACTCGTCATAATTTGTTATGCCTACAGAATCAGAAAAGGTCCCACTTAACCTGGCCATTACCAACGCACCACAAAGCTTCCAGGACAAAATGCAAAACACACAGCCGTCCCACCCAGGAAGAGTCCTACACCAAGTTCAGAAGCCAAAACCCATGGCCGTCCCACCCAGGAAGAGTCCTACGCCAAAACCCACGGCCATCCCACCCAGGAAGAGTCCTACGCCAAAACCCACGGCCATCCCACCCAGAAAGAGTCCTACACCAAAACCCACGGCCATCCCACCCAGGAAGAGTCCTTCACCAAGCTCATAAAGCCCAAACCCACGGCCAGCCCACCCAGGAAGAGTCCTACGCCAAAACCCACGGCCATCCCACCCAGGAAGAGTCCTACGCCAAAACCCACGGCCATCCCACCCAGAAAGAGTCCTACACCAAAACCCACGGCCATCCCACCCAGGAAGAGTCCTTCACCAAGCTCATAAAGCCCAAACCCACGGCCAGCCCACCCAGGAAGAGTCCTTCACCAAAGCTCATAAAGCCAAAACCCCAAACCCACGGCCATCCCACCCAGGAAGAATCCTACACCAGAATCCAAACCGATCCCACCCAAGAACACACACACACACACACCCAACCGTTATATACCAAGCCTATACACAAACCCATAACCAGAAGAAAAAAAAAAAACATGGTATGCAAGCAGATTCACCAAAACCCAACACAAACCCAGAGAAATTCTAGCTTGGGGAGAATGCGGCCATTTAAAAACAAAAACACCACTATCCGCCTGGGAAGAATGCGGGAACCAAGGTGATTCACTAACTCTCAAACCCACAGCCCTCCAACCCAAAAGGAAGAATGCAGGAACCAGGCCAATTCACCAAAACTCAGAGACCCACAACCATCTCACCCTGGGAAGAAGGCAGGAACCTACGGATTCACGAAAAAAACAAAAAAAAAAAAAACAACAAAACAACTGGAGAGAACTTCAGAAACACGGCGTTTCACCAAAAAATTAACCAACAGCACCGCCATCTCCAGAACAACGCGGGAACAAGTCTAAACCAGCAATTCCTCTTACCAATGCGGGCACAGATGGTCATCAGGAGGTCACTCATGGTCTTCGAGTCATCCACCATTACAGTTTTAACAGTACCGTCCAACATGCGGATCTTCAACGGCCGCTGCTTTTTCCGATACTCCAAGGTGTCCTTCAAAAGGGAAGAAGATCAGAAAGTAGCTAAAGGATAAATACTGCTGCAACAGGACTAGTATGGTGGCACCGCAGCAACAAACGTCAGGAGGACACGCGCCGATACAGACACGGCGTGCGCCCACTCCGCGCCGATACAGACACGGCGTGTAATTTCATGTGAATTGAGTGTTGGTATCACAGGAGTAAAGGTCTGTCAGCACATTTTTCTGCCGTATAAACACACTCACCCCGTTGCGGAGCATGTAGTAATCCAGCGCTTTGCCGGCTTCCAGCCAGATTCCTTTTTTAGGATCTTCATCCGACAAGAAGAGCCCGAAATCATTTGCTGAAAAAATAAATTATTATTAGAGATTAAACGTAAAAATCCGGAAACGCACATGGGGGGGGGCGCCGCCACACACTGGGGGGCCCCCAATCACCATGGAAGGGCAGTGACATGCCCAGGGCTGTGTCAGCTGTGAAGGGGTTAAGGACTTTTCCAGTAACGACAGGACGAGGCGTCTGAAGAAGAAAAGGAGGGATTCAGATTTATTCAAATAACCTTAATGTCCCACGAAGCGCTAACTCATTGATGGAGGCAATAACGGCGTGCTGGGGGGGGGGTGGATACTGCGCCACATGACGGGTGGGCGGAAATACCCCTCGCCATGTTTTTTACAGTTTTGCAAGGAAAGTGATGCAATACTCGCCTCCGAGTCCCTTAGGAAAATTCCATAACGCATGTTCCCCTGCAGAGCTCGCTTCTGGGGTTATGGCGCCGCTTCCCTCGCTTCTGGGGTTACGGCGCCGCTTCCCTCGCAGAGCTCGCTTCTGGGGTTACGACGCCGCTTCCCTCGCAGAGCTCGCTTCTGGGGTTACGGCGCCGCTTCCCTCGCAGAGCTCGCTTCTGAGGTGTAGGAGGTAAGGTTTTGAGGTTAGTGGGTAAAGTAAGGCCAGAGGTTTGGAGCGGTTAACCCTTTAAACACACCTGCCATACATCATGACTGGGCCAACAGCTCAGTGGTTGTGACAAAATGTCGAGGACAATGGAGAGAGACAGTGCAATGCCGGGAGACCGGGACAGGGGCACGGCCAGGGGCAGGACCCGAGACCGGGACAGGGGCAGGACCCGAGACCGGGACAGGGGCAGGACCCGAGACCGGGACAGGGGCACGGCCAGGGGGAGGACCCGAGACCGGGACAGGGGCACGGCCAGGGGGAGGACCAGAGACCGGGACAATAAACTGGTAACACCAGATAAATCCTGGATATGACCGGTGACCCAGTGGTCCGGGCATCATGGGACATTAAAACTCACGTTGTCCAATCTGTGCTTCCGGGACTCGCTCGCGGATAATGCGGCACGCGTCATAGATCATGGTGGAAGGCTCAAACTGCATGGTCTTCACCACGTTCCCAATGCCGATTTTCAGGGAGAGCGCCACCATGTTGGCTGCTGGGGATGGCGTCTAATCTACAAGAAAATAACTGGAAAAGGAGGAAAAGCCATGAGAAAAAGCACCAGAACAATGGAGAGCGATGACAAGAAAAAAAAAATGCAGCAAAACCCCCAAAACATGGAAAGATACAAAGTAACACCTCACTCCATCTACTCGCCGCAACCCCAGATGAACACAGCCAGAACTATACTGGAGACTGAGCTGAGGTTCACCTTCCAGCAAGAGGATTACTGAAATATAGGACAAATATTATTGTTAGAGTTTCTGTATTAGAAGTTTCATTTGTTTTTCTACATTACATTAGAGGGCAGCTCAGCCTGGGCAATATAGAGAGGGCAGCTCAGCCTGGGCAATATAGAGAGAGGCAGCTCAGCCTGGGCAATATAGAGAGAGGGCAGCTCAGCCTGGGCAATATAGAGAGAGGGCAGCTCAGCCTGGGCAATATAGAGAGAGGGCAGCTCAGCCTGGGCAATATAGAGAGGGCAGCTCAGCCTGGGCAATATAGAGAGAGGGCAGCTCAGCCTGGGCAATATAGAGAGAGGGCAGCTCAGCCTCGGCAATATAGAGAGAGGGCAGCTCAGCCTCGGCAATATAGAGAGAGGGCAGCTCAGCCTCGGCAATATAGAGAGGGCAGCTCAGCCTCCTCAATATATAGAGGGCAGCTCAGCCTCCTCAATATATAGAGGGCAGCTCAGCCTCTACATTAGGAGGACAGTGAACCATCACACTGAGACCACATTCTGAGCACAGCCCCGCGCCCACTGTGTGAGACGAGGACAGTCACATGACTGTGTCAATCAAATCAATGCATGGGAGGCATATTTTGAATGGCTTAGATTAAATGGTGCTTTCCTATTGGTCCAAGCCATTTGATTGTTCTCCGTGCCTCTGAGACACTGAAGAGCGTAGGTTCAAGAAGTAGGCGGCGCCAGACGCGCTCTGCAGACATCTCGAATCTACTGGTCAGCTTGAACTTATGCGACTAGTGTAGCGTTCAGCTGTGCAAATTGCACAGGCTCAGGGGAGGGCAGACTGCCACGAAGAAATAATGCGTGCAGCGGCAGAGACGGACAGCGGGGGAGTTTGAATAAAATATTTAAAAAAACGTAACATTCAGTAGTGATTTAAATTAGAGTTGCTTTGTCTACCATCACCCCAGACTTTGAGACCCTTATTAAGAGCAAGAAGTGTGACGGACGCTGCTACTTGGAGGGAGTAGATATGCCGTAGGTGCCGGGTTGTTCTGCAGTGAGCAGCGGTAGCAAGCCGGCATCAGGTCCTTTGCTGGAAATTAGGGAGTCAGCCGTAGGAAATGCTTAGCAGAGTCCCTCTCCCCAAATACTCAGACGCAGTACAGGTTAAGCAGGTTGGTTTATTTAGAACAGCACAGACACGGTACAGTCCCATTGTTCTCTCTTATGCCCGCCCTCAGACATCCCGGCGCCAGTTTTGCCACTGCCTCTAGCCCGAGCCCTTTTCGTATCCTTAACATGGGCTGCCCTGGCCACCAGCTCCTGGCCCCACACTGTCTGGCCCGCCCTAGGCTGTTCCTTGCCCGGGAAATTCCACCCCCAGAGTGCGAGCGCTGATTCCGGCGCTGGATCTCCTCTGCGGCTGGGAATCCCGACCTGGGTTTAGCGGCTGATTGAGGGGTGATCCTGGTGGTGCTCCCCTTTGGAACTCACCCCACAGTGGCACCATGTTCTCAGGGCCCTTCTGACCAAAAAGCACTCTGGTGGCATGTACAGGGGCTGAGCAGTGCAGGGTGAACGGAATGTTGGCTGTGCTTGGTCTCGGCCGGTGGCAGCTGTATCAGGGTTGCGCTGGGCAGATAAACCATGATGGTGGGGCAAGGCAGGAGTGGCAAAGAACTTAATAAACATCAGGATCACACAAGCATAAAAATTGTATAAACAAATTTTAACCTTGAACCAACGAACTTTTAACTTTTTAGGTGCTAATAAATTGAAAGTGATGGCTGTTCTGGCACAAGCTCCATAGACATAGCCACTTTGTTTAGGGACCATCAGATGGAGAGGTTACCGATGGCACTTCCTCTTCAAACTCACCCCACACCAGGCAACCCTCCCTGGGGACCTAATGTCCAAAAAGCCGCCCTGGTGGGGGCAAAGGAGGGCTCCAGGGCAGGTGGTTGAACAGGAGTAGGGTTTTGGCAGCTTGCCAGCGGTATTCGCGATCTCCTGGGGAACCTCCTGCCTTACACAATATGAGGCAAGCCGGGGTACACTTTGCAGGACACTAATAACATATTTCGTTTGTACAGTTGGCACTGATACATGCTGGACACAAAGGAGAACCAGTTAATCAGCACAGGAGATATACGGCGGTTTCAGTGACTGATACAATGTAGCAAGCATGTACTCCATGGTTACTAGCAGGATCAGTGCAGGGGAAAAACATGATTAATTAGAAGTCTAGCAACAGTTTTAACAGGGGAATTAGTTCCTATAAATAAAGGGTAAACGAAATATAACAATAAGAATGAAATTAAATCCGGTGACGGCCGATCTGTCGCAAGAAGCTTCAAGCTCTAATTAATTTCACAGGTTTCAATTACAGTTTGTTTTATTGGGTTTTTGCTTTCGTTTTTCACTAGTTCTGTGATTTCTGCAATATCCAGTTTGGAAAGAACCTGTCTCAAGCTCAGCCTTTCTATTAGATCAACATGTTTGTAACAGCAACTGGGGGTTACTGATCTCCGGCTCGTGGACCAGTGTCCAGACCCGAACAGGTTACAGCATCCGTCCCTTCTCTTCAGCCAAACTGATCCGCAGCAGCTTTCCTTCTCACAACCCTCAGCCAGAGCTTGAGGCAGCGCTGTATATTCTATGCATCTCTCCCCAAACACCAGACATGGCTTAATGCAGGGAAGAAGAATGATCTTTAATGTGAAATGGGGAGCAGTTACATTAAAAACAGGGGCGGGGGGGGGGGTAACATGACCCAATCAGCAGAATACATTGTGTACATGAGGGGGGGGTAAATTCCTCCAGGAGACGCAGAAACCTGATCAGTTACACTAGAAGAGATTAGCAAATAAACAACATCAGATCAATAAGGACAAACAGATAAGAACAATACATCTACATTGTATTTTAGGGGTTAGAAATACATTTATCTTGAAACTGTTTTGTAACTCATTAACCCTTAGGTGCCCATTGTCCTTGAGAACTGACTTTGCCACATTGGTCCACGATCTCTTGGTAGGAGACCAGCATCCACACTTCAACTGGCACAGAGGCCGTGTAAACTTTAGGTAAGGGTGCCAAGGAGGGTGAGGGCACAAAGGTAGAAGGAGTTTTGGTTACACTGCTAATCCCTCCATATTAGAGCGGGTCAGCCTCTGTATTAGAGGGACATGTTAATCCCTCCAGATTAGAGCGTGTCAGTCTCTGTATTAGAGGGACATGTTAATCCCTCCAGATTAGAGCGGGTCAGCCTCTGTATTAGAGGGACATGTTAATCCCTCCAGATTAGAGCGGGTCAGCCTCTGTATTAGAGGGACATGTTAATCCCTCCAGATTAGAGCGGGTCAGCCTCTGTATTAGAGGCACATGGTTAATCCCTCCAGATTAGAGCGGGTCAGCCTCTGTATTAGAGGCACATGTTAATCCCTCCAGATTAGAGCGGGTCAGCCTCTGTATTAGAGGGACATGTTAATCCCTCCAGATTAGAGCGGGTCAGCCTCTGTATTAGAGGGACATGTTAATCCCTCCAGATTAGAGCGGGTCAGCCTCTGTATTAGAGGCACATGTTAATCCCTCCAGATTAGAGCGGGTCAGCCTCTGTATTAGAGGGACATGTTAATCCCTCCAGATTAGAGCGGGACATGTTAATCCCTCCATATTAGAGCGGGTCAGCCTCTGTATTAGAGGCACATGTTAATCCTCCAGATTAGAGCGGGTCAGCCTCTGTATTAGAGGCACATGTTAATCCCTCCAGATTAGAGCGGGTCAGCCTCTGTATTAGAGGCACATGTTAATCCCTCCAGATTAGAGCGGGTCAGCCTCTGTATTAGAGGGACATGTTAATCCCTCCAGATTAGAGCGGGTCAGCCTCTGTATTAGAGGGACATGTTAATCCCTCCAGATTAGTGCGGGTCAGCCTCTGTATTAGAGGGACATGTTAATCCCTCCAGATTAGAGCGGGTCAGCCTCTGTATTAGAGGGACATGTTAATCCCTCCATATTAGAGCGGGTCAGCCTCTGTATTAGAGGGACATGTTAATCCCTCCAGATTAGAGCGGGTCAGCCTCTGTATTAGAGGGACATGTTAATCCCTCCAGATTAGAGCGGGTCAGCCTCTGTATTAGAGGGACATGTTAATCCCTCCAGATTAGAGCGGGTCAGCCTCTGTATTAGAGGCACATGTTAATCCCTCCAGATTAGAGCGGGTCAGCCTCTGTATTAGAGGCACATGTTAATCCCTCCAGATTAGAGCGGGTCAGCCTCTGTATTAGAGGGACATGTGTTATATTTCCTGTGTCTGGCTTCGTGAGATGCCGCATAGATTCCCACTTTCCCAGCTCATGTCCTTATATAGAGAGAAGTGACAGACGAGAACGCGAGAGAGGAGGGGGGGGTCCTGAAAACTAACAAAATTCCACTCACAGTATACACTGTGCTGCCCGAGTCACACACACTGCCCGAGTCACACACACACACACACTGCCCGAGTCACGACACACACTACACTGTGCTGCCCGAGTCACACACACACACACACACTGCCCGAGTCACGAGACACACTACACTGTGCTGCCCGAGTCACACACACACACACACACACTGCCCGAGTCACGACACACACTACACTGTGCTGCCCGAG